>JAAEAF010014542.1:0-84939 GCA_011037195.1 Triatoma infestans
CTTCTTATACAACCCTCTTACATTACTGCCACATCCGTAGTCAAAAGTTTATTCTTCTTTTACTTTGTTTTTTTTTTTTTATGTGAATTCATATATAAAAGAAAATAAGAACTTTATATGCCAACATTTTACTACATCACAAACAAATATTTTTTATGTTTATATTTCTTTTTTGTATTTAATTATTTTTATTTTATTACTATTTTATTGATTTAATAATAATAGCCATTATTTACATATTTTGCATAAAAAAAACTTCTGAAAAAATTAAAATAGCGAAGATAAATATTGATTGAAATAAAGTCACTATTCACAAACAGAGAAACTTTTTCATTTTTCATCTTCTTCTATTTCTCCTAAATTGCATTTGCAGAATATTTAGTCCTTTCCTAAAGGGAAGATGGAATGGGATCCGAATCATTATTGATTCATAGGATCCGAAGAGCGGAGAAACACAAAAATGAATCAACGAAGTTTATTACCCTCCACACCCAGGCCAGTCTAGGAAGGGACAGTTCAATTCATTTAAACAGAGCGACACAGTACAGTTCAGGACTGTTTACGACCAGTTAACAACCAGTCAGCAATCTTCTACTACCTTCTACTCATCACTCAGCCAGTCTGTCTCTGTATATATCTGTTGCTACCTAACTTCTATTGTAAAGTCCTTGCAGTTTGTGTGTTCTTTCATTATATATTCAGCATAAATTCTAGTTTATTTCTCTAAAAACCAACTCTCTCAAATTCTCTCTCCTTCTCACATCTTGGATGACCAACCGTATCTTGAAACTGGGAGTTCAATGCCTTCACTTCCATCTGTTCACTCTTCCTGGTCCAAATTCCTGTCCCGAGCTTTCCTCCTCTAATTGACACTTTCTTCCATCTTAATTTCATGTGACCACCTCCTTAATTGCCTACCTTTGTTCCGCTTCCCACCTACAGTGTCCATTTTGTTAAAATTTTAGTCCAGCGTTGGTTATCTCTTCTAGCCACATGACCAGGCCAGTCCCATTTTAACTACTTGGCAAATCAAGCAGCATTCCTTACTGAAGTTGCCCGCCTCTAGTAGTCTCATTTCTGATTCTATCACTTCTTTTCACATTCAGCATACTTCGTTCAATACTCATTAACCAAAATTCTATTTTTCTTTCCTGGGTTTTCGTCGTGGTTGACCATGTTTGACATCAATATATTGATTTATCCTCACACACACACACACACACACACACACACAGAACATTTGCACTTTTTTGGACTCAGGGGACCTCAAAACGGATATTTTCCTGTGAAAACCTCCATAAAAAAATTACCGTGGAAAATTTGACACGATTACAATTTTTATAGTCAAAACCACATCAACCACATCAACGTTCACCTCAGTCAAAATACCTCCTCTTATTAGGAGTAAGAGAAGGTAAAAATTTGACACGATTACAATACTTCCTCTTACTAGGAGTAGGAGAAAGTAAAAACAAATTACTTTTTTTGCGTTTTGTTTTTTTTCTTATTTTTTATAGTCAAAATAGTAATATTAAAATATAAAATCTACAAAATTGCCTCTATTTAAATACTGATAAGAATGTCAACGTTCACCTCAGCGAAACGATAACTTTGGAGCGAAATGTACGGGATTAAAAAAATCTGGTGTGAAACACTCACACAACTTTCTCTTATTCCAGTTCTCAAAATTATAATTGACAAATTTTATAGTTTGTGTACCAAATTTAATGAAATTCCTCGAAAACTGAAAAAAAAACGTATAGTAAAAGCACCCTTTCGGTTTACTAATTTTCTTGAAACTCGGAATTTTGGCCATCTATTTATTTCTAATTAATTTTGTTTGGATGATAGAACTGTATAATCAACTATGATAGCAACTTAGAGAAAACTGTAACCCCACCCCTCCCATAAAAATGCCCTTAAATGAATTTTCCCAGAGAAATGTTTTAAATAAAAGATGTAGATCTTTGCATGTTTACGAAGTTTCAAAAAAAATCGTCGGAGCCATTTTTGAGAAAATTGCGAAAAAGTGAATAAATCATTTAGTAAAGTGGTAAAGTAAACGCACTTCCGGTTATCCGATTTTTTTGAAACTCGGAATTTCAACAACATATTTAATTCTAATTACCATTATTTAGATGACAGAATTGTCTAATAAAGTGAAATAGCACTTTAGATGGAAACCTAACCCCACCTCTCCCCGAAAAGTGCCCTTCTGTGCATTTTCCTGGAGAAATGTTTCAAATAAAAGTTGTAGTTCTTTCTATGTGTGGTTGATGTATGAAGTTTAAAGAAAATCGTCGGAGCCATTTTTGAGAAAATCGCAAAAAAGTAAAAAATCCAACTAGTAAAGTGGTACTTCCGGTTGAGGAATTTTGACAGAGAACGTAGTGTCAGATCCCATAGTGATACCTAAACGGAATATAAAGTTTCACAAGCTTTCTACGGTTTTTTCATTTTTGAGATATGCGGTTCCGTACATACATACACAAGACACACAACACACAACACACAAACCATTTGCTAAAAACCACTTTTTTGGACTCATGGGACCTCAAAAGGTATTTTCCGGTGAAAACTCCATATCGAAAATGTTGACAAGAGGGACGATACAATACTGTCTTGCTTACTAGGAGTAAGAGAAAGTAAAAATGTTGTAATTGATTTTGACCATAAACTTTTGAAAACCTGGTAACGTTGAATTTAAATTTTTGTTTTTTTTTTTTAGAGCTCAAGTACTATAAAAATATGCAAAAAAAAATATAATGTTCCATTTGAAAAAAAAAAGTTGGATGCTGTATCTCGGGATATTGGGGTTTAAAAAAATGGATCAATCACTGAAAATAAACTAGACTAAAAATGATTAAATACGTGTTTTCTATTTTTTAGAAACTTCCCGCCGTTTAAAAAAAAAGTGGGTGGAGCATATAACTCTGGTCACCCTGTATGTATATATATATTATTCTATACATATTTATTCTACTTTAGAGAACATGATAACTCTGTGTTAACTTATCATTCATAATTTTCATAAGGCATGATTAATTTAAATAAATAGCACTCATTAAACACTTACAGTTGCTAAGATTTAATTAAATACATTACTCTGCCTTAACTGATTGCTATTAATTTATCTCATCAAGCTATAAATTTTATGGTATACATAACCTAAATATATTTAACATAGTATAAGAACGGAGGGAGGTTTATTCAATTAATTATGTGTCTTCTTTTTTTTTTTATCTCTTTTTAAATTTTAAATAAGTTATAATAATTATTTAAAAAAATAAAGTATCTAGTTTTAAGAAACACGTACAAATTTTTAAAAATAAAATAAAGAAAATTAAAAATATCTGGTGTGAAACCCTCTCACACGACTTTCACTGACAGCAATTTACATGGCTTTGATTGATTATTTATTTATACGTGTATTACCTACTTACAAATTTTATATATAACTAAAAATGTATGTAAATATATACATCCAAAATATAATACAATAGACAATATTATCGGTAAATCGAAGTTATAACACTACCTCTAGGAAAATTACCACTGCTACGTCAGCATGAGCTGACAACATATAAATACTCCCACCGGCCAGCAGGCAGGCAGTTCCAAGCTCACAACCATACCGTACAGTTCTCAGTGTCTAAAGTAGTACTCAATATTAACCAGTGCCTTAAGCTTATTGTAATTATTATATTGTATGTTTAAATAAATAGTTTTTAAAAAGGAACTTCCGGGTTCATAATTTATAACTGGCGCCCCAACAGGGACTGCGAAAGCTTATAAGTCTAGTGCGACCACTTGTCTCACGTGCGACCATTTGTCTCAAAGAAGACTTGAAGCTCCCACATCAGTGGCTTATTCGCAGCACTCCACCTACAAGAACCAGGACCATCCTCAGACGATAAAAGAAAAGCAAGCTGGCGAGTCAACAACAACGCTTAAAAACTGTAAGTAGCTCATCTGTCCTTAAACCCTCTAAACTAGTTCTCCCCAAAGAAACTATCCCTGAAATGGCCCAAATAAATTACAAAATCTCCAAAGAAGACTATGACCACATCCCCTACTTTGACGGAAACCCTTCCGAGCTAGCGTTCTTCTGCGAGATTGTCGAAAGTGCCTTCGCCACAGTCTGCGCAGAAAATATAATGAAAGAGACTACAACCACAATATCCTTTTTATAAAAGTTAAGAGTAGACTGCTAGGGCCCGCTAGAAATATACTTCTTTCACATAACGTGGACCATTTATTAAATTTATTAAAGTTTTTATAAAAGAAAGTTTTGCTGACTCGAGGTCTTACGAGATCCTCAAAGATGAAATCCTACAAACTAAAATGCATGCTAGAGAGTCTCCCATTGACTTCGTCAATAGGGTACAGGAGTTGCGAAACTTAGTTTATATTAGACTAAAACTAGACGGACTCACAGCAGACGCCCTGAAACAATTAATAACCCGAGTCGACAGGGAAATAATCTTCCACATCTATAAATGCCTGCCCCCGACATTAAGCAACCACATTATGATTTTTGATCCTAGCACACTAGACGAGGTACGAAACATTATCTACAACAAATGTTCGTTCATTGTAGCTAATTTAAACTCCTCTCACGGTCCTAAAAGACCCAACCAACCATTTAGGAAACCGAACCAGTACAACCAATACCAACAGCCTTACAGACCGAATACCCAATACTCTTACAGACCTAATCCACAACACTCCGCACCACGCGTCCCCATGGCTCAAGCCCCTAACTACCAGTACCAACCAATTGAATATAATCCCAGGCCTATAGAACAGACACCGCAAACTTCTCTTTACCGACAAAGACCGCAGCCACAACTGCAACAACCTCAACGACCAAATGTCGGACAATCCTACCATCCTAATCACCCAAACAATCCTGAACACCCCTTTAATCGACCCAGACTACCTCCTGGCTACTTTTCTCAGAACACGGTATCTATGCGTACTGCAGGCAGACCCAGGTTCAAAGATTACATTTCCCCTCACGAACTAACTCACTGCCAAAATGACGATCAACCTGAAAGGTACTCGGAACCAGACAAGGCTTACGAAAACAGACTTTCCCGCCTAGAGAACTCACTAGACAAAATAACGGAAAAGTTTGATCATTTTTTAGACGTTGGCCACGGGAGCCAAGAAGGCCCCCCCGAATTCAACCTAAACCTTGTAAACAAATCATTACCTCACTTTATAGATAAATCCGGCTTAAAATGGCTAATAGACACCGGTTCTTCAGAAAATTATATTAACCCAAATGTGGTACCTGCTAACGTCCTATTATTAAAAGATCCCTTCATAATCTCAACTCCCGCACGGAGAAACATCATGTAAATTTAATATCCTAGAAACCTTTAATGTAAACCTCCAAACCAAATTTCACCTATTCCCCTTTTCAGACAAATACGATATTTTATTAGGCCATAAAACAATGCAAGAGCTCGGTATGAGCATAGACTTAAATAATAACATCCTTTCCTATCCTCAAGGTACCATTCCCCTAGAATTCACCCTTAAACCCCCGGACAACGATCCAAATATAATCACCTTAGAGCAAGGTGTCAATTTTATTGAATTTCCTGTAAAAAATAAAGAATTAAAATACGGTCTAATCAGTGAAGATATAAAAATTAATGATAAATGTACGGTAAAAGAAGGATTATATAGCATTAATAATAATAAAATTGTGTGCGAAGTCGAATCCAAAGAAGTAATGGCCATTTGCCCCGAACCGATGGATATTGACGAACCGCAAGAAATTTGTACAGACATCCCCGACATAGTAATGACCAATTGTCCCGAAATGTCCGGTGACCCTGTCGCAAATGAAATAAAAAAGGAAATCCCCACTTTAATTAGAACTAATCACATGAATAAAGAAGAAAAGGAAAAAATAACTAAAGTACTTCAAGAATATCCCCAAATAATAAAAAGAGAGAATGATCGCCTAAGTTCTACCGATCTCTTAAAACATAAAATAAGAACCACCGACGAAAACCCAGTATACACCCGAAACTATAGATACCCAGAAATTTACCGGAAGGACGTACAAATTGAAATTGACAAACTATTAGAAAACAAAATCATACAGCACTCAAACTCCCCCTACAACAGCCCAATTTGGGTAGTACCAAAGAAACCAGACGCCTCAGGAAAAAAGAAAATAAGAATGGTTATAGACTACCGGAAACTTAACAGCAAGACAGTCGAAGACAAATTCCCCCTTCCTAACATCGAAGACTTATTCGGTAAAATAGGACGCGCGACTTACTTCTCCGCGATCGACTTAGCTTCAGGGTTCCATCAAATCGAGATGGACCCCGAATCAGTCCCCAAGACAGCATTCTCCACGGAAAACGGACACTACGAATTCTTACGCATGCCCTTCGGTCTTAAGAACGCTCCCCCCACTTTCCAAAGAGCAATGAATTCCCTCTTTTCGAGGATCCCTAACGTACTAGTATACATGGACGACATTATAATTTTCTCGGACAACCTAGACGAGCACATAAAACACCTCAAGACGGTTTTCGAGAGACTGAAACAACACAACCTAAAGATACAATTGGACAAAACGGAATTCTGTAATAGAGAACTACTCTTTTTAGGACATATTATCTCGGACAGAGGCATACAACCAAACCCGGCCAAACTAGAAGCAATTGCGAACTTTCCTCTCCCTAAAACGGAAAAACAAATCAAACAGTTCCTTGGACTTACTGGCTATTATAGGAAAATGATTAAAAATTACGCTAAAATAGCTAGACCACTGACTCTCGCACTCAGGAAAAACAGAACTATAGTGATTGACGACGACTACAAAAAAGCTTTTGAAACCCTTAAATCCCTTTTACAGAACAGTCCTATCCTACAGTTACCTGACTTTGAAAAACCTTTTATCCTCACTACAGACGCTTCCAATTACGCTGTCGGAGCGGTCCTATCCCAGAACATCGACGGAAAAGACCTTCCTATTTCCTTTGCCTCTCGTACATTAAATAGACAGGAAGAAAACTACTCCACTATAGAAAAAGAACTACTGGCCATAGTTTGGGCCTGCAAACACTTTAGACCATACATTTACGGACGTAAATTTACAATACAGACAGACCACAGACCATTACAATGGTTACACAATTTAAAAGAGCCCAATGCCAAACTCATCAGATGGAAATTACAATTAGCTGACTTTGACTTTGACGTCAAGTACGTACAGGGAAAGACTAACGTAGTAGCAGACGCACTATCACGAAATCCGCCAGAAGAAAAAGACCTAAATGCCCTAGAGACCTCGTCCCCAAGTCCAAATCCAGACGAAGTCCTGGACGAATTCCTCTCGGCCCCTTCACCTGAGAATAGCGACGACATCCTAGAAGACTTAGCCAGAGCCCTAAACATTACCGCCGAAGACGACAATGAAAGCCTACAAACGCAACACTCCCAAGAATCCTCTAACAGCCAAATTAAAATAATTGACGACAAAACACGCTGCATTAACGTGGAAAAATTCCAAATTGTTCTAACCCGAGGCAACCCCGAGACGAAAATTCCAATCGACAGACCGTTTAACAAAACACGGTACAACTGGTACACCAGGTACCCATACTCTAACGACATAGACGAATACTGCCTAGAGTACTTACAACCGAACCATACGTACGGCGTCCTGTGCTCACCTCCTATAGAAAACTCCATTGACGAACAGATATATGACCAAATCTTTGTTCACCTGTCCAACATAATAAAAGACAAATTTCCAACAGTCAAACTTAAACGCTACTACACCAAAAGACTAGACATAACAGACTCCTCGGAACAAGAAGAAACTATTCAAAATTATCACGTTGGCAAAACCGCACACCGTGGTATACATGAAGTGTACAGAACCCTAACTAAACGTTACTACTGGCCAAAAATGCTAGAACAGATAACAAAAGTAATCAACAACTGTTCCCTTTGTAAGGAGGTAAAATACGAGCGTAGACCGATACGACAAATTTATGAAATTACCCCTACTCCTTCCAAACCTTTCGAGAGACTACAAGGCGACATACTACACTACAACGGGAAGCAAATCTTTACACTCATTGACTGTTTCTCCAAAAAACTATACGGTTATCCAATTAGAACCTCCTCTGCTCACGAAATCGTTACCTCTTTAGAACACTATCTAAGTCTATTCCCTTGCCCTAAGACAATTCAATTTGACAACGGAACAGAATTTAAAAACGGACTAGTTGAAAACTTTCTAAAATACAATAACATAGACACCCACTTTACTACCCCAAACCATTCAGACTCCAACGGACTAATAAACCGAGCTCATTCGACACTAATTGAAATCATGAACATAATCAAACACGGAAAAGACTACACACTTAATAAAATTCTAAGACTAGGATTAATAGCCTACAATAACGCCATAGTTTCTAACCTAAAAATGACACCAAACGACATCACCTTTGGAATACAAACTACCACTTACGCGCAAGACCTGATTTTAGAGCAAAGGGTCAAAGAATATCACGAAGACTGGGAATTGGTAGCCCGCGCTATTAAAGAAGCTAT
Source organism: Triatoma infestans (assembly GCA_011037195.1). Lineage (NCBI taxonomy): Eukaryota > Metazoa > Arthropoda > Insecta > Hemiptera > Reduviidae > Triatoma > Triatoma infestans. Next base: position 8,602 of record JAAEAF010014542.1, read on the forward strand.
CGAAAAAGAAAAAGAAACACGGACTAATAGACTAAACCAGACCAGAGAAAATATAGAAATTCCGGAAGGCGAAATTTACATACGTGACAAACAATATGGCAAAGCCAAGCCAAAATTTAAAAGGGGAAACTATTCTCAAAAAACTAAATTGGTAACCACTCAGAGGAAATCCTTTAAAGTGCATCCTAATCTATTAAAAAGACCGAGAAAATTCACACAGCAACTTATCTCTGTTACAGACGCAGGGGCAAGCAATGACGCACATATCACAATCGCTGACAATGGGGAACCTAGCAATCCTGCACATATTGCAACTGATAGCAATGAGTAATCTAACCACCACCTTAGAGATAACAGACTTGACATCCGGCTCTGGAATGTTGCCTATTGCCTTCCGCCCAGCTTACGTCCTAGATAGATACTATACGTTTATACATATCGCTGACGTGCAATTAATTGACATAGAGTTAGATAAGACTTTAACCGTTATCAGCACCACGTACCAACTCAACAAGACGAACCAAATAAAATCACTCTTTAAATACTATTATTACCTTCGTAATAAGCTAGACCATTTAACCCTTAACAAAGCCAGACCTAAACGGGGACTCATTAATGGCCTAGGCAAAGCCATTTCCTGGTTAACCGGAAACATGGACAGTGACGACAAGGAACGATACGACAAAGTTATCAACACTATTGAACGAAACAGTTTTCACCTCCAAAATAACCTAAAAACCCAAATGGCAATGAACAAGCGAGTAATTGAAGAGTTCAATCACGATATACAGATTATACGAACCAACAATGACAAAATGACAACCTTCTTCTCCAACCCTGTAGTTAGCCAGATTGAGCTAAATCAGCAATTCAATTCTATCCTCTTTAACCTGGTCCTTATCGCAAACAAAATTGACGACATGGAAAACTCTCTAGAATTCTTCAGATTAAACACTATCCATTCTAGCATCTTTCTTCTCAAAGATCTTGAGTCACTACAACGATCTCACAATGTAAGCTTCATAACCCCTGACATAGAAGCACTTTGGCAATTAAGCAGGGTACACTGCTCAATAAAAAATTGGAACATCTACTACTTTATTAGCGTTCCCCTAAAAACCTCTTCCTTTGAGACGTACTTCCTCTTATCCTATCCTATAGAGAAAGACAACCACCTCCTGACAATTCATGTCCATCCACCTTTGATCCTAAAAATCCAAGATGAGTTATTTACAGCCACCTGTGAGGAAATCAACAGCGCTATGTACTGCCACAACAAAACCAGCATCCAAAACGATTGTATTCGCCAACTCATCACCAACATCAACCCCGTAGCATGCAAGACGGTATACACATCAAGTGCACCATTTATCAAATACATCCCTTTTGTGGACCACTTTTTAACTTTCAGGACCAATAGAATTGTAATAAGAAGGGACAACCATAATGACACTATATTCTTGACCAACACTAGCCTCATAAAATTAAACAAAGACGAAACTCTACTAGACAGCAAAGCCATACCCATATACAAGGATTCCAAAGGCATAGTGACAACTACACAAGTGTTCACTCACACCAACATAAACATATCTTTTGAAAATCTGCACAAAATCAACCTAAAGATGGAACCACTGGAGTTACTAGAAGAAACACCCAGGGACTCGGCACATCTCTACTATTTTATTATCATTCCAATACTTCTACTACTGTTGCCCCCTTTGTATGTTTACTATGTCTGTAGAAAGAAGGCGAATCCGGGCGCAACAGAAGGAGACCAACTACAACCCACACCTCGACATATCTACCCTGGACTTCCGTGCCAATTGTCGCAGGAGCTCCAAACTTGAGGAGGGAGGAGTTATAACACTACCTCTAGGAAAATTACCACTGCTACGTCAGCAGGAGCTGACAACATATAAATACTCCCACCACCAGCAGGCAGGCAGTTCCAAGCTCACAACCATACCGTACAGTTCTCAGTGTCTATAGTAGTACTCAATATTAACCAGTGCCTTAAGCTTATTGTAATTATTATATAATTGTAATTTAAATAAAATCTCTTTTTAAAAAGGAACTTCCGGGTTCTTAAACCATAACTTCGATTTTCTTCAAACTCGGAATTTTAGCCACACATTAAATTCTTATTATTAACATTATACAGACGGCAGAATCGTATTTTTAATTCAAATGGTAGTTTATGGGAAAGTCTAATGTCCCCCCCCCCCAATTAGAAGGTCTCGTTAAATGATTGTTTTTTTTTTTTTTTTTTTTGGAGAAATCTTAAAATTAAAAGTTGTAGCTCCTTTTATGGTTATTTCATATAACAAGTTTTAAAAACATTGTCTAATTCGTTTACGAGAATATCGCAAATAACTGAGAAATCGATTCAGTTAAGTGGTTCATCCCCGGTCAACTGATGTGACACTTTATAGTCGTGAACTCCTTGGTAGCGCCTAAACGAAATACCATGTTTTATCTTTCTGTGATTTTGAGTTATGAGTTTTTCGTTTTTGAGTTATGCTCAACATAATATACAGAACACACACACACCAATTTCTAAAAACCACTTTTTCGAACTCGGTAGCCTTAAAACCAATACAAAAAAAAAAAAAAATCTGGTGTGAAACATTCACACAACTTTCTCTTACTCTAGTTTTCTTGATGCACTTCAATTGCGGTTCTTCAAGAGGCTCTTATGCCTTCCAAAGAATGCTGCTAACCACTTGCTAAGACTTGAAACTGGAGAATTACATATGAGTTTTTTTGTTTTAAAGCAAACTTTAAATTGGATAAAAAAAATGGAATCTATGGAAGAACACAGGTTGCCCAAAATTTGTTTTAAGCAGTTAGTTGAGTATGACCAAAATAGTTACAATAAGAAAAACTGTTTAAAGTACAATTGGTTTTCTCAGGTAAAAAATGTAATTTCTAAAACATGTATCGATAATTTAGAGAATTTAACGGGTCTTTTACTAAACAGTAACAACTTTAAAAATATTTTAAATTTATTCCAATTTTCACTAATATCAGCTGATGTTGATCGTTTGTTTAAATCAAGTTTCTCACAACAGTTATACACAACATACACGCTTAAAGATTTTTTGACCTGTCAACAATATCTAGAATTAAATGTTCCTTTAAAATTTATTAAATTTTTTGCAGAATTTAGATTTTGTAATAATTATTTTATGCAATTTAATATTAACAATGTAATTTATAAAATAGATCCTACAAAAACTTGCATGTTGTGTAATCTTAACGAGAAAGAAGATCTCATACATATTGTATTAAATTGTTCTTTGTATAATAATATAAGATCTATAATGAACATAAATAGTAATGATTCACCTCAACAAATTGTATTTGACCTTCAAAATAATCAAACTAAAACAAATATATTTAAATTATATAAATATTTTTCTATAATCTTAAAAGCTCGTTCTGCCGTATTAAATGATTAAATGATAAATATAAAAAATAAAAAATATGAAAGAAATAGTAGGATAAAAACGAAAAAAGAGATATTTTATTTTTGGTTTACATTTTTATTACTTATAAGAAGAGTATTGCTTTTTATATTTGTTTTTGTCTTATTGTACTTATTTATTTACCTACTAGTTTATTATGAATACTATCAACTCAGTTGTAACAAGCTGTATGCTTTATACAATAAAGTTTATCTATCTATCTATCTATCTACTCTAGTTTTCAAAATAATTGTAATTGACAAAGTTTATAGTTAGTATACAAAATTTAATGAAATACGTCGGTGTTTTTAATGGAGAAAATCATAAAAACAGAAAAAAACTTCAGTAAAAACACACTTCCGGTTTACTAATTTTTTTGGAAACTAGGAATTTCAACAACATATTTAATTTTAATTAATATTATTTAGATGATAGAATTGTATAATAAACTGAACTAGTACTTTAGAAGAAATCGTAACCCCACCCGCACCCCTCTCCCAAAAATACCCTTAAATCAATTTTCCCAGAGAAATGTTTCAAATAAAAGTTGTAGCTGTTTGTATGTGTAGTTGATATAACAAGTTCAAAGAAAAATCGTTGTAGCCATTTTTGAGAAAATCGCAAAAAAGTTAAAAAAAAAAAATTCAGTAAAGTGGTGCTTCCGGTGGAAACCGTTTGCACTGACAGATAACGTACCGTCAGATCTCATGGTGATACCTAAATGGAATATCATGTTTGAACTTTCTACGATTTTTTGTTTTTGAGCTATGCAGTTCACATACATGCATATATGCACATACACACACCATTTTTTTTTGGACTCAGGGGACCTCATAACGGATATTTCCGGTGAAAGCTCGATATCGAAAATTTGATACTAGGATTAAGAGAAAGTAAATTGAAATAGATACTGATTCTTGACCGTTTGGGTTATAGTTGAAGATGTTAACGAGGAGTGTTAAAAAAAAAAAAAATTATAAATAAATAATACTGTATTATACCCAACGTTTCGACAAATTTATTGATTTCTCCAGGGGTGTGTAAAACAGTCAAAAAACAAAAGAAAAACAAGATTATAAAAGTTATAATCTGGAAGAAGATATTAAATTTGTCGGAAGTTGGATATCATATGAAATTGGTTTTTTGACAGCTCCTTGTTTAACTTCTTCAACTTAAAATTAAAAGTTATGTATGTACAAATATGAGTAAATAGGCATAATTATTAAAATGGCAGAGAAAAGCTTAATAACTCAGCTGGTTAAAAAAAACATCTAAAAAAACAAGGCTACGGGAAATATTTCAAATAAAAGTGGACGTATTTTATATTTTAGAAGATCATTGTGTTCTAAAATATTGAAATCTTAGAAAATAATATAGAAAATTTTAGCAAACAATGGAGAAAATTGGGAAACTGAAAAAAATGTATTATTAAAATGGCACTTCTAGTAAATTTTGACCAATTCGTTGGTAATTTTTTTTTTCAGTTCCTGGTGTAAATAGCCTTAACACCAAAGGCATTCAAGGTAACGAAGAGGCCGACAGACTGGCGAAGGAGGGTACCTCACGAACCCCCATTGGTTCGGAGCCTTTCTGCGGCAACTCATACACAAATGCCTGCGAGGCCGCAAACATATAATATACGGGGAAAATATTGCGGGCTGAGTAACATTTTCCTGGCGGGCTCCTCAAAGACTTATACAAACTGTCTCCTCAGCAGAACAAAAGTGGAGCTAAGCTGAATACTGCCCTAGTTACAGGGCAGTACCTTCTAAGGAAGCATCTGCACAATATGGGCGGGAAATGCGGCCAAAAGGATGAGATCCTGTTTCACCTTCTTGGAGAATGCGTGCATTATGCTCGCAGGCGATTCCTGAAATTTGGCGCCAACATTCTGGAGGCGAAGGCGAGATCAGAAATTTCACTCGTCTCAGCTCTGGCGTTATTTAATGGAACAAGGCTGATGTGAGGCGTTATTACGTGGTGCACAATGGGCCCAGCTGAGGTCTAAGTGCTGAACTTCCTTTATAGAGGCCCCGAGTTTCTACATTAGATTAGATTGTTTTTAGTTTATCAAACCTTTCGAAATAGCCAATTTGAAATTTCTATTTTTGAGTTAATATTGCGCATACATTTTCTACTATTTTGAGTTACAGCACTAATACCTCGAAATATGCAATTCCCCATGAGAAGTTAATTTAGAATAACGCTTGAACGCCGTTCTTCCTTTCGGATAATAGAGAAAATGAATATCAAGTGAAAAGTAATTCTCTAAAAATATTAAACTCATTCTAAAGAAATAAATTTACAAACTTTCTTAAAGTTTAATAAATATAGATTCATAAGAGGGAATCATTTTTAAGATTATCAATTTTGTTAAAATATATTACATATGATGATATATCGAAAAATATAAAATGTAAACCATACGCTTGCGATTACAATTTGATGTTTCCATATATAATAGCATATTGAAATAATCCACTTTTCAATATCATCGCACATTTCAATAATATCATCGTATGGTGATGATTTCATCATAAATTATACAAATATAATATACCCGTCACCTGAGGTAGAATATTCTTTTGGAAAGGTACTTATTGAATTCAATCCAAATCTTACACTTTATTTTATACCATATTGACAATATATTTCTGACTAAAATTCACATGTTTGGAACCAACTTATTTTGCAACATACAATATAAATACAGTCATAAACTAGGGTTAGTTTGTTTTTTTGTTTTTTTTTTCATTTTATGCGCAGTTTTTTGTTTAAACTATTCCAAACTATCTTATAAACTTTTCTTGAAAGTATGATTTCTGTCTCAACTGTTGTCTGTTCGAGACATCATTAATTTCAAAACTTATTCATCTATATCTCAAAAACTAAAGTTTTGCATTTACTTCATTTATAATCGCTTTAATAAGTTATTTATCTATTAGGAAAAGTAACGAATTTAAAAATGATTTAAAAAAAAAATTGTTCTTTCCATTCTTATCTAACGGCTGAATGGAAAACCATGACACCACTCTTATTCCTGGTTCAATTGTAATAAAATGTTTTGGAAAACTGTTTAGAAAGGAAACAGGCAGAAACAAAAAGAAAGGGTTTCATATCATCACATTAATGCAACATTGGATGATATTGGCGCATCTACCACTCCAAGCTGTATCCTATTCCACAAAAAAGGTGAGATTAAGGTTATGTATATGAAGGGGTTACTGTATGTCTCTTTGACCGACCAATCACCAATCTCAGGACACTAAACTTCCTATTTAACTGTTCCTATATATTGGAGAAGAGAATAACTGCATCCTTGATATTGGAGAAATTTTAGCACTTTTCTTCCAAAGTAGCAACATTCATAAAAGATTTAATTCTGCTAAACTGGCCCTTTTACTATATTGATTTCTATACAGACGAAAGCTCAACATCATCTCTTAAAAATCAGTAACTCCAGAATAGTAGTTCAAACTGACTGATCTATGTGATTTTATAGAAAATTTTTATAGAAATGTTTGAAGCAGTTAAGAGGGTATTTCCGGTAGTGGGATTTCAGCCAACAACTCTTTTGTCGGATTTGAACTTCTTATTGATATTAAAACAGAATAACAAGTTGAGTTTCCTCGTTAAGATGTATACAAATTTCTAAAAAAAAAAATGAACACTTTTTCAGACTTCAGAGGACTCCAAAAACCTCCTCAATTTCGACATACGCAATACTTCCTCTTACTGCAATAAGAGAAAGTAATAAAATGAACGACAAGTAAAATATTTATAATATCTACAAATTTAATAATTTTCCAAGATATTTTCCTTTCATCAATACTTTTTGAAATAGATAAAAAAAACATCCTATATTTAATCATTGCAATATTAAATTACAAACTTTGAAATATAACAAATTATACTGTTCAAAAGGTTCAATTATATGAAAACTTATATCGAGATAAGTTATAATTAGTGTAGTGTACCAGAAAGTATTGATTTTATGGATCAGTAGAAGTAAAAGTTCTCTCAGTACGTATCCATCATGTTCAGTTATTTGTTGAAAACTTAACTGAAACTGGTTTGATAATATACTATCCTTCTATACTTTCCGTTCTATCTTATTTCTACAGAAATATTTACTACAAGAAGAAGTGTTTATTATTTAAAGGTAGAGAGGTTCCAGGCTACTAGCTAATAATTCAACTAATTTCCAAGAAAGTTAGCAAATGCTTTCAATTGATTTATATTTTCACCTGCAGTTCTCTCTCTCTTTTCCTTATTATATTATGAAATTTGATCCTTTTTGGTAGTTTTGTCTAAATTTCCAAGTTTTCAGAGGAGTTTCCATAAACAAACTTTTATTAAGAGAAAATATTTACAAAGATTATTTTTCATATTTTACATTTACGTTGTTCAATACTCATAATTTTAATCTTAAGTTTTAATTAAAAGTTTCATCTTTTATTTTTAAACTAATTAATTAGAATTCTTTCAGAAAAAAAGTTAATTTATATTCTTAAAATGCATATTTAATTGTGCTGTTACTGTTCTATCAGCTACTAATAGTGGAATTAATTGCAAAAAAGATTTGTATACTGCAGTGATTAGTAAACACAAAGCAAAGGCAATTAATCTTGCCTACCAACACTATACTACTAACTGATGACTAATGTTGGCCCGGCTCACAGAATGCATTGGAAAAATACAGAATCCTAGTCTCGAAGGGATTAAAAAAAAAAAAAATGTCAGCTTTTCAACTGTTTCCTTTTCTTTTGAGATACATTTATTAATATGAAGTTATTATCAACTAGCTTCCATTTCCAGGTTTATTTAGACGCGCTTTTTCCAAAAAAAAATGGTATAAATTACTCATGCAGCAGCCATTAAATTTGCGTGATCTTTTAAAAACTCTGGTAGGTTTCGGTTCAAAAGTTAAAGCAGTAAATATCAACAACCAACCGATAAGATTGTTAAACAGAGCGTTGGCTCCGTAGTACTTGGCAGTATCTAAGAGTGTGTCCATTACATAATATAGTAGCTCTTCTTATAGTTAATTCTGACCAGATTTGGATTTTCCACCATCGGTTATGTCTAATTCGTCAGGTTTGTTTAACAGAAAATTAACTTCCATTATTATAGGAGAGTTAGATGGAGAGAATGTAAGGTGATGAAATGAGAAGACTTTGTTAACACTGGTTTACTACTATATTAATAAAGAGACACAATCTGCCTGGACTTTACAACAGAGAATGGTTAAGGTAGAGTGGAATGACGCGTAGTGACTGGCGAGATGTTAAACTATAGTGAACTATATATTTTTGGACTGTCCGTTGCTGTATTTATCTGGTTGCTCCCACTCGAGTCCGAGAGAGTGGTTGGGTTCGTTTCTCTTCTCTCTACTCTCTTTGGTTGCTGTTACATCCATTTTAAGTTTCCGTCATAAACTACATTAAATGATCAGAAAATTTAAAACTGGAACTCAACATCCTTAAGAAATACGTGATTAACCAGAGGCTGATGAAGAAGAAAAATTCCAAAACTGGTCAGAATTAAGGAAAAGAATTTGCTATAATGTCTAGAATCATAGAAAACATTTTTTATATAAATTCCAAATCTATAATCAGTGACTAAATCCAAAAATGGTACAAATTAAAAGCGCAAAATCATACATAAGTCAAATTTAATAATCCGTTTCAAGTGACACAAGAGAACCTAGCAACAAGGTTTAAGAAATTACTTTACTAGAAGTACCAGTTTTTACTGTAAATGGATTTTGTCAATTTTATGCAACATTCTTGAAATAAAGTCTTTCCAACAATCTCTTTAAACTTTATATACCTACCTTTATACACACAGCAGAAATTTAGGTCTAATAACTTTATTTGAAACGTTTTTCTGTGAATGAAATAACGTTAGGCTGCTTCCCCACTATGTCCCATTTTAGAAACTTTTAATCATTCCAACACCTAAATAATGCTAATGTGAATTGAATGTGGTGCTAATGTTCTGACTTTGTAGAAAATCAACCTTCAGAAATATCGATTTTTTTTCAGTTGTACATATTTTTCAGTTTTTCTCGAAAACAGCGAATGGCTTTGATTACCTAGGCTACGCAGACGATTTAGCGATTGTGGTAAGAGATAAGCACCCTCCTACGATCTAGAGCGGGTGCAAGCAGCTCTTAATTGGTTCAGGAACTGGTGTAGGGAGGAGGACTTGTCCATAAGCCCCCATAAAACCGTATAGTTCCTTTCACATTACGCCACAAGTTGGAAGGCCTTAGACCACCATCATTTTGGCACAGTCTGATTCCATTTGCGATGGAGGCTAAGTATCTTGGTGTTATTTTTGATCGCAGACTCACTTGGAATCAACACATCAACAATATTTCACAGAAGGCCAATGCGATATTTGTAGTGCTTTGTGGGAGAAACTGGGGCCTGCGCCCAAGTTTGACACTCTGGATCTACACAGATCTACGCAGGCCTAAGGTTAAGATTAAGGCCAGCCTAGGGAAGTACGCCACGGTCTTTCAGGCTGAAGTCATGGCGTTACAACTCTGCGCTAGGGAGATTATAAGGCAAGGCATGTGAGTAGAATAGTGGCCATATACTCCGATAGTCAGGCAGCCCTGAAGGCATTTTCCTCACACCAAATAGTCTCAAGACTGTGTGGGATAGCCTATTTGCCCTAACTGAGGTGGGTTATAAACTGATACTCACCTGGGTGCCGGGACATGCGGGGTTTCTGGGCAATGAAAGGGCGGATGCCCTAGCGAGGGAGGGTTCCCAGGATACCTTTGAAGGCCCCGAACCCTTCTGTGCTAGTCCAGGAGCCTTATTCAAACTTCTATCAAAGGTTGGATAGAAGAACAGCGTCTGCTTTGGTGGGAGAGAACACCAGGGCAGAGGCAGACAAAGCTCTTATCAAGAGACATTTGCCTAAATTTACCAGAGATCTACTGAGCCATACCCGAAGGGATATAAGGCTAATTGTGGGTCTACTAGCAGGGCATTGTAGGCTGAGTAGACACATGCACCATCTACAACTTGCAGATAGTGCGGTAGGCCGATTCTGCAAGGCAGAGGAAGAAGCCCCGGTGCGGACAAGGTTTCTTCAATGGGGGACAGGCAATCCCGAAGCTATAAGCTTCATGACGGAGCCGCTCTCAGCTTTTCTAGGGCTGATTAGGAGGGCAAAGCTGGGGGATGTGCTATAATTTTTAGGGAATCCAGAATAGACCTCGTTTTGTAGGTCGCAGTAGAATGAGGCCAGCCCCCCCCCCCCGTTTCAATCTAATCTAATCTAACGGTATTCTCTTGGTATATGAAATTATATGTTGACCTAAATTATGTTTGCATCTTTTTTTTAAGTCAGCCACAAATATTTCGTAAATTTCATTACAGTTTGTAGATTTCCCATCTGTATAATAATTAAAGCAATTAAATATTTATCAAATTCAAATACTGAATTAATTTAATTTGCTTCAATTAATAAATTGATTTGCTTCAAGTTAACAACTGTTACACGTAAAAACGGTTTAAACAATATAAACTTAAAAATTGTGTTGAATAAACATTTAATTAAAAAAAAGGAGCCAAGTTTCATAAAAATAACAATATTATTAAATTATTTACAAAACCTTAAAAACAAAATAACTAGCAATAACAAATTAGTCTTAAAATTCAGTGTAATGTGAAACTATCAAACTTGATGTAAAATGGATTGTGTGTGTGTGTGTGACCCATATATCCACATAACATGCGAGATACTTGAGGTAGAGTTTACAAACTCTTGGGAACGTTCACATGGGCTATTAGCCGTTTCCCAGCCGATATAACACTTACCTACTCCTAGAAAATGGGCTAGTGTTACTGACCACCACCAACTACTACTCCCCCACATTGCGGTAATAAATAACCTTCTATAAAATAACATTCTGACATTTCATAAAATTTATAAAACTAAATAATAGAATTTTTCTCTAAGATGTAAATGTTTTTTCTCAATTTTACTTAAATATTTTCTTGAAAAATGTTTTCAAATTAAGAACCTTTGCTTGAAACGAGTGCTCGGTTTTAGTTTCACATTGTTTTATCTTTTGAATACGTTTTTATTTATTTATTTTTATTTTATCTTAAGTTTACGGCTTTTGGTTTTTGTAAAAGCAGAATCATATTAGTTGTGGTGGTTGGTTCCGCAGAGCTGGAAAGCATCAGAGACATTTTCCGTGGTAGCCTGCTTCATTTTGTGGTCATCGACCGGATTCGGGCGTTCGCGCCATCTTCAGGATGCGTTTTCAGACAGTGTGCCAACACAGACTCGTACAGAGACTGAGTTAGTGTGAAACTAAGTCTCTGTACGAGTCTGTGTTGGCACGCTGTCTGAAAAACGCATCCTGAAGATGGGCGAACGCCCGAAACCGGTCGATGACCACAAAATGAAGCAGGCTACCACGGAAAATGTCTCTGATGAGAATCATATTATGTTAGAAAGTATTTGCCATAGAATTAAGTAACAGAACTCCATATGTATTGAACTAGGTACTTTAGAAGAAAGTTGAACGATACTGTTCCACCAGAACCCGCAAAAAATCAATATACCCGAAAGAATGTTTCAATTAAAAGTAATAGGCATTTCTGGGTGTAGATTAAGGTAGAGTGATATGAGAATGATAGTAGTGACTGGCGAGATGTTGAACTATAGTGAACTATATATCTCTAGACTGTCCGTTGCTGTATTTATATGGTTTCTCCCACTCCAGTCTGAGAGAGTGGTTGAGTTCGTTTCTCTTCTCTCTACTCTCTTTGGTTGCTGTTACATCCATTTTAAGTTTCCGTCATAAACTACATCGAATGATCAGAAAATTTAAAACTGGAACACAACGTCCTTAAAAATACGTTCCCTCAACGCGATCCCTATTGGTCTATTGTGACACCTAGAAGTGCCCTCTCCAGTCCTGCATATTTTATTAGACTTATAAGCCTGGACAAAGACTTCTGGGAAATCCCCACAAGTTAGAGTACCCTCTCCAGTCATGTCTCTTTTATTACACTTACAAGACTGGAGAGAGACTCTTGGGCGAAGCTTGGAGGCCTCCCTAAAAAGCTTCTTACACTGTCACAATATACAATGCTGCAATGCTGTTTCTTCTTCTTCGTGACAAAATCTATACAGGCTATCCGTTGCCAGGCCAATGTAATGCATATGCTCATTAAGTCTACTATAATCAGTAAGGACCAGTGAAAGAAGGAGAAAAGTGCAGAATTAGGAAGAATAGTGAAATAAGAGCGCTGTACCAGGAGCAAGATTTAGTGGGATGGATTAAGAGGGGAAGAATGAGATGGCTAGGGCATGTAATGAGAATGGAAGATTCCAGATTCCCCAGGAAAATAATGGATGGGCACCCAGGAGGGGCGAGAAGAAGAGGAAGACCGAGGATTAGGTGGCTAGATGATGTGGAGGAAGACATAAGAAGTCTGGGAGTAAGGAGATGGAGAAGGATTGCTTTAGTGAGAGATGAGTGGGAAAGGGTGACAGAGGAGGCCAAGGTCCTTCGTGGACCGTAGAGCCAAAGGAGAGAGAGAGAGATAATCAGTAAGGAGGCCCTCAGATGTCCGTACGGCGCACGACCTTGTTAGACTAGCTATTTATAAACTTTTTCGTCTGACACTAATCTACGGGTTTTATTCACCATTCTTGCGATCGGTGGTGCACGGATGCATTTATGAGGCATGCCGCAGAAAGCTTCAGACTTAATGAGGCTTCCGATAGAGCCCTTCCGGGCAAGGATCTGCCGCCTCGTTGCCCTTACAACCTGAATTCACGGGGACTCAAACTAGAAGACACCTTATGTTGGCTACTAATTTCCATGAATATGCCCAAGCAATCTCACACCAGCCTCGATCTGACCTGGTAAAATCTAATTGCTTGCAAAGCAGCCTGGCTATCTGGGTAGATAACTCTGAAGTTTATGCCCCTTGTATTTTTATCTCAGTAGCACAGTAATTTTGCAACTAGTTCTGCCTGAAATATTGCAGCTAGCTTACCTAGACTTACTAAAATGCCACACCTCGGATAAGCACGTACACCCCGGATCCCACTCCTTCTTCCATTTTGGTACCATATAGAGTCGCCTAAAATTGGCTTCCATGCTTCCTAGGCCCCTCTGTCCAGTATTAGAACTTTATGGAGCTTGTCCTTTTAATAAAAGTGTCTGCTACTACTCTAGCTACGCCTTGGATATAAATTTGGAGTGGAAAAAAATGGCAGAAGATTTCCAAGGTCGTAGTGGGGGTGGTCATCATGGCTACCTAGATGACTCTGAACTCAAGCAAGCCTTTGAACACGACTGGGTGCCTTATTAATCCCTCCCACTTACCCTGGCGCTTAACCCTTAGCTTTTACTACCATAGCCGTTTACACCTTCCAAGAGCGATTGTGGTCTTAGGTGTATATGCGTAAAGGTAGTATACAAAATTTAAGGAAAATCGTTGGAGACGTGTACGAGAAAATCGCATAAAACTGAAAAATGATTCCGGCAAAATCGCAGTTCCGGTTAATCGTGTATGCTCGGAACTCGATGTCAGATGCACTGGTAGTAATAGAACGCAATAGCAAGTTTGAGATTTCTTGTTTTGGAGATATTTTCTTCACACACACATTTGCAAAAATATTTTTTCTTACTCAGGAGGACCTCAAAACATGTATTTCCGGTGAAATCTTAATTTCGAAACTTGATACGATCGCAATACTTCCTGTTATTAAGGGTAAACGGGGAAAAAAAATGTATTTTTATATCAACAGCTTTATGAAAATATAATGACATGGCAAAGTCATTGACATCAGCAAAGTACGCCAAAGAAATAATCAACAAAGGGTGAAAACAGTAACACTGTTGGCCGCCGACAGCCGCGGTCAACCAAACAAACACAAAGCCTTTTCATCAATTCTCACATCAAAAAGGCAGGCACCGCGATAACTATGGCCACTAAAAAAGGTCAGAAAACTACGAAGGTCGCACAAGGCCGCACACTAAGACAGATATCTTGGTGTGAGTGTGAACAACAGTATATAAAAACCCTATGATATACGACGAAAGGATTATTATATCATCTACGACCAAACTATACACGAGCGGCAATTCACAGTTATATTCAACTTATCATTCTCGTAGTTGTGCACTTTAGTTCGTTATTTTAACCATTCTAAATTATCAGCTATTTATCTTCTATTTATTATTAAGTATTTTATTATAGTTATTAGTTACCATTTATCACGTTTAAATTATTGTTAAAATACAGTTTATTTTTATATGAAAAACCGTTTAATAATTCGAGCACTAACTTCCAAATCTCTCAAACTTCCGCCCTCTTCAAGACATCTGTTACTCCAGGAATCACACAACAAACAATTCCATTACATCTAATATCTGATTCCATTACAAAAAGAAATATGTGGTGCAACACCTCTCCAAACTTCGCCAGTTATTTCTGACGGCTGGGCACTCCAAAAGGGTCAATGGGTTAATCCAATAATATGAATACTTCATGAAAAACTTATGAAATACCAAACGATTTTCCCTTACAGCAATTATAAGTCAAGTATTCTTCAAACTTGGAAGTTTAGAAAAATTTAATTTCCTTCGTATTTATAAAATATAAATGAGGTAAAAAAAAAAAACAACCCTATTTTATATGTGTGGTTCTTAAGATATGGTTTCTGCCTGAATTTTATTTGATTTAGACCACAAGGCAGCGATATTGGCAGTTTAGACAGGAATCCTCAAGTCACAAAATCTCCCCTACACCCTCGCAAAAAGTAAGTTTGAAAAAATTTTGTAAAATGAAGCAAACAAGAAGAATAAATGCAAACAATGCAGCTGTATACGAAATTTAAAGAATGATTTTTACAAATGATAAATGCAAAAATAGAAAAACCAACCAATCAGGAAATTAGTAGATCCGGTTGATGTATTTTGATAGAAAGCATCGTGTCGGAACTTCGTTAGTTCCCAATTTCTACTTATTTAATTTGGATTTTTTTTTTTTTAAATTATTTTGCCCATACATGTAAACGCTTGATATTTTAAGAAAATCGCAAACAACTGAAAAAGTCATTGAGTAAAATGATACTTCCGGTTGAGGAATTTTGACAGATAACTCAAAACAGATCCCATGATGATACCTAAAACAGAATGTCAACTTTAAAGCTTCTAAGAGTTTTCGTTTTTTGCGCTATGCTGTTCAGACATGCACAAAATCATGTTCTTAAAACCAATTTTTTTGGACTCAGGGAACCTCAAAACGTGTATATCCGGTAAAAACTCCATATCGTAAATCATAGGTGCCACATTTTCGAAAAAAATCAGGTAAAACTGAAAAAACCTCGTAAAAGAAGAAGTACTGTAATTGTCAAATGTTCGATATCAAGTTTTCACCGGAAATACACGTTTTGAGATCCTCCGAGTCCAAAAACGTGTTTTTTAGAAAATGGTCTATATATATATATATCTGTGTGTGTGAGTGTGTGTGTATGAACAGCATAGCTCAAAAACAAACAAAAAATCACAGGATGTTTAAACCTGATATTCAGTTTAGGTATCACCATGAGATCCAACAATACGTTATCTGTCAAAGTACCAATTTACTAAATGTTTTTTTTTTCATTTTTTGTGATTTTCTGGAAAATGGCTTCAACGATTTCTTTTATACTAGCTATATGAACTACAAATACAACTATCTACAATTTTTATTTGTAACATTTCTCCGGGAAAATTCATTTAAGGGGGCTTTTAGGGGAAGGGTGGGGTTAGGTTTTCCTCTAAAGTGCCATCTTAGTTGATTATACAATTCTATCATCTAAAATAATAATTATTAGAATTAAAATATATTGTTGAAATTCCGAGCTTGAAGAAAGACGGATGACGGGAAATGCGCTTTTGGTGAATACTATTTTTCACATGTGAACTACACACATAAAGTGCTCAACTTGTATTTGAAAAATTTTCCCGGGTCAATGAAGTGGTATTTTACGGGAGGAGGTGGATATTTTTTGCCTCTAAAGTGCTATCTTAGTTGATTATACAATTCTACCATCTAGACAAAATTAATTAGAAATAAATTGATTGCCAAAATTCCAGGTTTCAAAAAAAAAATTTAGTAAACCGGAAGTGCGTTTTTACTGAATAGCTTTTTAGTTTTCCCGATTTTCTCCATAAAAACATAGATGAATTTCATGAAATTTGGTCTATTAACTATAAAATTTGTCAATTACAATTTTGAAAAGTGGAGTAAGAGAAAGTTGTGTGAGTGTTTCACACTGAATTTTTTACTTTATTTCAAGATATATGTAGCACGTGCCCTTATAATATTATATATTCACATTTCTCACACACTTAAAAACTAAATGTTAAAAGTAATTAAAAAGTTGTCGAGTTTTTGGTTTAAAATTTCCAAAGTAACCAATAAAAATGCTCACCGATAATACTGGTTACGAATTTTCCAACAGTATACAAATATACATTATTTTATACTAGCGAGTAAACAAAAAATCAAGAAACGCTACGCTTGCATCTGTGATGCTATAATAACAGTAAGAGTTTATTGTATAGCGAATAACTCTCAGGATTAAGATGTTATTAATATACATACATACGCAGGCAGTGATATCAGGCCATAATGGTCAAGCCAAAATGTCAACCCTTAAAACTTTACAATTACTTCCAAATAAAAGTTTCAGGTTATGTTTACGTTACATTAAAAACACACCACTTGATGTTATGCATTCTGAGGCTGGCGAGCTGCCGGTTGATCTCAGAAGAGAACAGTTATGTAATAGATATGTTCTGAAAACTATGAGCAGGAATGAAAAATTATGCAAACAAATTTGTACAGTGAGCATCAAAGATTTACAGTTGCGTTATTGGAGACATAAGAACTCACCCGTGCTGTCAGCTAGTTTCACAGAAGTCGCGCATTTGAAACCTCTAATATATATATCTCAGATAAATTGCCATATTTCAAAGCCAATCAAGAAATAATTTCACAAATTCAGCCGCATGTTAGATTCTTACAAGACTATTCTAATTTTCCGCAATCAATAGTAAATAAAATATTTCTAGATGATATTTCTAAACTACTTCCCTCCACATATAAACTGTATACCGACGGATCCAAATTAAATAATAAAGTCGGATGTGCCTACATTGATCCCAACAATAATATGAGAAAAATGTTTAAACTGCCAGCCTATACTACCGTTTATACAGCCGAAGTGATCGCTATTCATCAGGCTATGGTATACTCTTATACTCTGAATGCCACACATATCACCATAATTAGTGACAGTAGAAGCGCCTTACATGCCCTGCATCATTGGAAGTTAGCATCAGCTAATCATTTAATAATTAACATTGCCGAAGCTCTTGTCAATCTGAAAAACCTAGGAAAGAAAATTAATTTTGTTTGGCGCAAAGCACATTTCGGAATTTCCGATAATGAAATAGTTGATTTACTTGTAAAGAGGCCAGTAATTCCGCGAATTCTTAGCGATCCCTCTTCCACCATCTGATTTAAAGGGATGGGTAAAAAGAAAAATCTTAGAAAAATGGCAGCAAAGATTCGCTAATTCGGATAAGGGCTTATTTTACAAAGCTATGGTACCTCAGGTTAATCATAAAGTATGGTTTAAAGAAGGTTACTTTGGCAAAAGAATGGTTTCAATAATTAATAGGATGCGGGCAAACCATGCTATTTCTAGGTCCTATTTGTTTAAAATTGGCAAATTAGACGCTCCTCTTTGTAGGAGATGTAATGAAACGGAGGATCTCGAACATATAGTCATGGTATGTCCAGACTATAACAAAGAAAGGGACAAGTTTTTCCATGAGAATAAATATTGCACGGCTCCCCTCTATTTTAAGGATATAGTATTTTCAAATAATACCTTTGTGTACTATTCTCTTTGATTTTATGAGTAGTTACAAAATTTAAATCCACCTGGTTAATTATTATCAAATACAGACAGCAAATTGGTTAATAGTGTAAATACTGATACAGGGAAAAAAAAAAATCATCTTATATAAGAAAAAAAATTTAAAAAAATGTTATTAAGTAAAACAAAAATAATTAATTGTTAGTTTAGGTGCAATATATGCATTTTTTTTTTTAATAATTTCCAAAATTACCTTAGAGACACGTAGGAGACCCTAGCGCATCCAATGCGGGATCTTAAGCGGCCCACACATGATCACTATTTAATTTTATTGTGATCACTGTCGTGAACACACCGTTTTTTTATTTCATTTAATAAAAATAAAATTGACAACAAACAAAAAGCTTGTGTTGCCATTATATTATACTGTACAAATTTCAAACGTAAGAAGCAAAAGAGACGTTGGATCAAACAAAATGGATACCACATTAAATTTTTAATTATTGGTTATCACGGGCTCGCCGTGCAGCTGCAAACGCATTTGGCATACTTGTCACTCGATTCGGTATATTTCAGAAAGCTAACAATTTATCATCTAAAAAGGCCGCAGATGATGTTTTGACCTGCTGCTATCTACACAATTTTTTACTGAAAAAAGCATCTAAAAATTATTATAATATCGTATAAATTATAGAAAATGCGCAAATAGGAAGTCGAAATTGGCATAGAGAGAACTGAACATACATTGACTGGGTTACGTCTGGGATCATGTTGAAATGCATTAAAAAACGCTTATGGAACAGTATAGAAATTACTTCAATAAAGAAGGACAAGTAGATTGGCAAAGAAAAATATTAAATTTAACTTAATTAAAAAGTTTTTTAAAAACACCTATTTGTTTACAAATGTAATAAAAACAACAAAATGTAAATAAATTTTTTAGCTTGTTTAATTAACAACGGCCAAACATAAATATTGTTTACATTGTAAATAACAAAAAAAAAATACTATTTACTCACTCGTTTTGTCTCATTGTGCTTCTTCCCTTGTCCGGAATTTCAAGATCCGACGAAAAGTGAAGTACATAAAATGTCACGCACTGTGTAAAGCATCATATCCCTTTCTTTTTTTTGTCTAGACCGAATACTCTTTTAACGTGATGTTTTACAACTCTGGCATTGACTTATAAGCTTCAATAGCTCTTTAATATTGATTTTCTTGTTTCTTCTTGTTCTTTCGGCACGACTTCAGATGATATGGGCGACCCTCTTGGCGGCAGCGACGGTAATTCCATACTGAATTACTGACAGTATTGCACTCAGACGATCAGTATTTTTTACCAATATTTTTGCTCCGCCCCAATGTTTTCAGGATCGCGAAAGTATTATCAGTTGATTGATAGTGCGTTAGTATTTGCCTTCACAAAGTTTCGATATACTGTCAATATTACTAATCGTGTGTGGGCCATTTTACACTCCAAGTTACACCGCTGTAATTGTTCATACAACTGCAAGTGCGTTACGTAATCAATTATATAATTTTTATATAATCGAATGTAAAAAAAAGTAATCTGAAACTTTTTTGAAATAGTCAAATAGAATGTGTTTATAATAATAATGTTTTATTTATGATATATAAAAAATGATACTTCAGATATTTCAACAAAAAATAGAAAACCAAGGAAATTATGTTACTTAAAGAGCAATAAATATCATAATATTTACAAATCTAAAGATAACGGAATCAGATATTGAAATTTAAAGAGAGAAAAAGTGGTACAACGAAAAACTATAACCTCTTTGTAGTAGTGTATGGATCACGTCCTAGATAACCTGCCCGTATTACCTTCCGCTACGGTTGGTCTGACGGTTTGCTCGTTAAAAGATTTTTGTATATAAAAATCAGTGACAATGCAATTGTTGGAAGCCTGTGAGTAGCCTAACTTTTACACTGATGTGTGATTTAATCAACTTCATTAATGAGAAGTAAGTTTGTTAATAACCTTTTAGTATATTTGTATTGCTTCCCATGGTATGTTAATATAGTATTGCTTTGAAGACTTTAAAGTTGCATAGCATATTTTGTCCCTTTAAATATATCATCATATGCCTTAGTATTGTTTGAAACAGTTTCCATTAGTAGCTTATTAATTTTTGCTTAGAAATATGAATGAGAATATATCACAGATCCGAACATTAATACTGAATTTATAAGTTCAGCAATCATACCACTTTCATTTCAGTCATAGAGAAATTGGAATTCGAGGCAGGAATTAGTTGTATCGAGATACAAATGTCAATCCGTTTATTTTCTTTTATGCACTAAAATTAGATGAAAGTTGCATTCAGACAATTATGTTAATTCATTAAATGATTATCCATAGATTAAATGTTATTCATAGAAATATTTAAAAAATATTATGGTTGAAATATTCTCAAATTGCTATGTAGGTCATCCGGATCCCAATCCATTTTGTAAAAATAGAAACTTAATGAAAATTTAAAGCTGAATTCTTGGAAAACGAAAAACCAATATTGATGAGCCCCATTTTCACTTATTTTAATCAGTTACTCGAAAATGTGCTTCCACTAGAAGTTAAATAAAAATTCTTAGGTATAGAACTTTTGTAGGATGATCCAAGCTATCTTATTTAGAGAAATATTATCATTGAATAATTGCACTGTGCATTGTTTAGTTTCTGTTTTTCACACTTTACAGATTCTTTCCTGTTCTGTAATTGGACGTTAACCTGTACTTATAACATTTCAGTATGAAGAAAAATACACACAATTGTATATCCAAATTCAGATATTTGGGGGATAATGAGTGTGGCCTCCTCGTGGTGTCCCCTGGGTAATGCTAAATCACACTCAAATCTTCTTAAATATACAATTATTTTTATTATTAATTTTTAGCCTTGTTTGAGCTTTTTGTGTAGATTTTTCACTTATTAATAAAACATTTTTATTATTTTCTAGAAATGTTAGTTTGTTTGTAGAATGGCTAGTTGAGAACATGTAGTTTTGATATATTGCTATGCATCCAGTAATGATTTTTGTTTATTCTAAATGTTATAATTATTATTTTTACTATTGAACGTCACAACATTGGGCGCATTATTAATTTATAATAATAAAAAAAAGAACATGAAATGTTACAATAACTTATTTAGAATTTTAATCTTCAATTTTTGTTGATAGCCTTCTTCTGAAGGATTATTCACATATATTTTGAGCTTTTAACAATTAGTTAGTTTTGTACGATAAAATGGTATTACCCCCAAAAAATAGTCGTTTCTAAACATGAACGGAAAACTTCTATAATCATAATTTGATAGTAATTATAAATATGTAATATGTATGTATATTCTATTTAATAATGTAATGCTTATACATGATTCCATAAATTAATAAAGGAAGTACACTTTATATGATGAAGTTTCTATGCGAACGATTATAATTAGAAGTAATTACTTCTACTACTAACTATTAAATGAGGAGATTAACACTTATGGTTGGTAATGTAAATGACTTAGCTTGATGAGAATCAACTAATAATTAGATTGATTCAGTAAATTGGCTCGTCTGCCATAACAACTTTGATCAATCATGTAAGAGTTTACAGATTGAGTAAGTTTGCATGTTACTTTATTATGAAATTAAACATGCAGAAGATTCTTTTGGCCATTGACTTTCAGGCATTTTGTTTAATTCATTTTGTATCCTCAGTCAAATTATTAATTGGGATTATTAAAGTTTTGTTTTTGGTGATTCAAAAATATCTTACTATAGGCTGCATTTCAAATATATTAAGTTTCTATACATGCATTGGGATAGAAAACCAGCCAGTCTTATATTTCAATATTCATGTAGTGCAATGCCTTACTATAAATTCCTCTTACTCTTTACAGATGCTACAATGTCATACCTATTCTACGTAGTATAATTACAATATTTTAAGTATTGAAATTGAAAATGTTTACGAAAATGAACTCAATTAAGAATTTATCAGAGAAGCTTAGAGAATAAAATAATAATAATACTTATTATTTTTTTTACTTTAAGGCGCATCAACATCTATGGTCATTGGTGTCTGGAGATTCTCCACTGCCAGGTCTTTGGACAGTGTTCTCTCGTTATAGACAATACTGTCCCTCAAAGGCAGTGAGCTGTAAAGGGCTCCTAGGAAGAGAAAATCTAATGACAGCACTGCTGGACTCGAACCCGGGACAGCATTGCTTGTCCAGCGCGCTACTCCTGAACGATTCCTTCCTTAATTATATTTATTATATCTTTCCTCCCCTAATTATTATTATTATATGCATTATTAGTAGGGCTCTATGGTCTTTGAAGACCCGTGGCTTCTTACACGAGTATCCAATCGCAGGGCAGGGCCTTATGTATCTTGTTAGGCCTTCCAACCTTCTCATTTTCTGTTTGCCTTTTATTTTTTACCATCTAAGAAACCATCATTCTTTGTTGGACAGTGTTTTATTTATCTATTCTTACAAAGAATACCAGCCCTTGTAATGTATAAAGCAGTCACTACTGCCACTGGATGTTAGGTTCATAGAAGAGGTCCTTCAGTTTTCATTTCATCTGAGTAATTATTTTGCAGACACATAATTAGAAATTCTTTGGAATATGCCCCTATTTATATCACTGACTGAACGTGGTATTTTATCTAATTAAAAGAATGATAAGATGTTTCATGGAATTTTTATTGTAGATATTTGAAATATTTTTAATCTAAATACTACATGGGTTTGTAACTCATGGATAATGTCATTATTTTTCGGATCGTGTCATTTAAAATATTCTTTAGTACTATCCCTCAGGATTCTAACAATATTTGAATATTAACATTATTCTAAATAGGCGCTCTGGATTTCTTTTTATTTTATTTTTGGAAGATGAAATTGGGCTGGGGCTCAAACCATACTAAGAAATTATTTTAACAAATTATATAATGTGATTAAAAATTAGAGTTAACGATCATTTTTATTTTTAAAAAAAATTACATTTAGTCCCCCTAATATTTCCATTTTCATTTTCATTGTACTGGAAGAAAACTGGTTCGGGTCATAATAAAATGCGACAATGTGGTAAATATTTTTTTCGTTTTATGAAGCGGTGACGCCCTCGTGAATACACTTATTGAACGCTGATTTTTAACACGTGATTTACAACTCACTATATGATTGAAAATAAATTCGATAGACTTTTCATCTCAGCAGCTACATAAATCACATAGGTTTCATGATTTTAAAATATTATCGTATATGATTAGAATGTAAAAGTCTAAACTGAAATTTGAAAAACGGGAGTCATAATTACAAAGATAAAAAAAATTTTGATTGTTAAAAATAAAATTATGATTTATCTAGTTTTGTATTTAGTGTTACTAGGAATTCCAAGTAATACTGAAATAAGTGAATCTAAATATTTTAAAGATTTATACATTGTAGTAAAGAGTTTAAAAATATGCTATGATTTTAATATAACTTTTGACATAGAATTACAAACTAAGAAGCTGATGAGTGCTGAAAATGATCTTTCAAGTTTTTAATATACTTCATTAATTAGCATTCTTTAAAGTTCTTTGCTGAGTTTGGTGTGGTAAACATCGGTTCTGTGTTAGGCCTCGTTTTTATGGTCTAAGTTTATGTACAGCTGTGAAAATTTGCAGAATTGTAAATCTGTGTGCATCAGATAATACTGGAAAATTTGAACAAAATTGTTTTACCTGACGAAGAGTTATTTAAATTTTAATTAGCATAAGTTTTTAGGAAATAATTGGGGGCAATATATGCTTACACACACACACACACAACTAAAGGTATTATAAAATAGATAACAGTAAATAATAAACAAGTATTCTCTTTATAAATATACTAAAGCTTATTGTAAAGTAGATTTATATCTTGTTATTTCTTTCTCTTATTTTTCATTCATCTGATTTGAATTTGCAATTTTTATTTCACCGAATAAATTAGAATTTGTAGGAAAATGTCTGTCGATGAATAAACTAAATATAATTCTTGCAAAGCTGGAAAAATTAGATATTTTGGAAGGAAAGTTAAATAATATAAATTGGCAATCGATAAAGAAATTTTATCTTTAAAAAGCGAGGTTGAAGAAGTTTAAAGTAATTATGAAAAAAATTGTTTGTTAGAAGACAAAAGAAGAAGAAAACATAATATTGTTATTTTTGGAGCAAAACATAATTCTTATAGCACAGGCTCTAGGCTAAGTGAGAGAAATTTTAAAATCTATAGGGATTCAAATGACTGATTATGATATTGATGACACCAGAAGATTAGATACAAAAAAAGAAAATAGTCCTATAATAGTTATGTTAAGTTCAGTTTGTTTGAGAAACGAAATTCTCATGAATAAGAAAAAACTATCAGAGACTGAGATGTGGAAAGATATTAGGATAAAGGAGGATCTACCCTTTAATGTAAGACATTAGAATGAGCTGTTCCCTTTTTTTTAGCTTTATAAAGAATGAGGATATAAAGTAATTTATAAATACGATCGTTTAACTAATTAACGGACAGTTATATTCGTTGGAAGATTTAAAATTAAACACCAGTCAATCTAAATTAAATAAACAGCAACGCAGTGAAGTGGATTCACCATCGAAACTGAATGATGAGAACAGTGGGAACGGTACAGAGAAATTGAAACGTACAAAAAGTACTACTTTGGAAACTTTATTTTTTAAGAAAAACCAAGAAGTGGGTTCTCAAGAAGGTAAAGGAACAAATTTATCCTATCAATTTATAGTCAGTGAGTGATTAGCAATCAAGGGATTCTTTGGAAGGAAATAATGGCTCTGATAACGGACATCATAATGGAAAACTGAATACAAGAAATAATAGATTAAAAAATGTAATTTGGAAAACATGAACAACCTCGTTGTGAAAAAGGAACAAATTGGAAGAAGTAAATCATGATGTGGATATGCACACTGAATGTGAGGTCCCTATTGGGGGAGGATAGGTGGTTGAATTAGAGAGTGCCCTAAGTGAAATTTAGTGGGATATTGTTGGTCTGGCAGAAATAAGGAGAAGATAAGCAAGGATAATGGAAATGAAGTTAGGAACGGTATTTCTGCATACAGGCTCAGAAAAAGGTCAGTATGGAGTAGGGTACATCGTGAATAAAAGGTGGAAAGATCATATTATAGAATTTAAAGAGATTAATGTGAGAGTAGCACTATTAAGAATTAGATTATCACAGAAGAAACAAATTATAGTAATTCAGGTACATGCTCCTACCTTAATTCCTAACTACTTGGAAAGAGTGACCTTCTATAACAAACTAGAAACTATTGTCGCAAAATATAAAAATAGAAATCATACTTTGATAATAATAGGAGATTGGAATGGTAGAGTCGGGCAAAAACTAGAAGGTGAAGAATCTGTTATGCGACATTCGAATTTTGGAACAAGAAATGAAGGAGGTGAAATGTTAATAAACTTCGCTTTTAGTCAACATTAAAGATAGGAAATACATTTTTTACGGCTAAGCAGAAGAACAAGTGGATATGGAAATCTCCTGGTAACAGAAAGTATGAAATAGATTATGTCCTAATGAGTAACCTGCGCTCAGTTAAAAATATAAAAGTTATAACGAGGTTTAACTTTAATACCGATCATCGTATGTTACTTCTTTAAAAATTAAAAGTATAAAGAAAGAGAGGTTTTTAATACAGCCTGGTAAATCGCTTTTCAAGTTAAAAGATAAAAAGGATGAAGTTTTTAATAATAAATTGGCATTAATGTTTGCAGGGGAAGAATTAGAAACGAGGAATGAACAGATTCAAGGAAATTATGATAAAATTACATCAATTATAAATAAGTGTGTCAGCGATACACAAAAGGAAGTAGGAACAAAGAGAAGTTATGTAAATAAGTTGTCGGAGAGTACATTAAAACTGCTTAAAAAGAGAACTGAAATAAAGAATATAGGAAATAATAGATCAGAAATAACTGTGCTTAATTAACACAATTAGGAAATCCATAAAATACGATTTAAGAATGTATGAAGAAAACAGAATAAAAGAATTTTAGGAACTACTAGATCATTGAAACAGTTGAGAAGAGAACTTGATACAGGGAAAAGATGGATTGTTTCTTTAGATAATAAACATAAACGGAGTGCTACAGGAAGGAAAGAAATGTTAAAAGTTGCGACTGATTTCTATAGAAACTTCTATTGTCATAAGACAAACTGAAGGTACCAAAACGAAACTATGCTGCCACAATATAGAAGTTCCAATCTTTTTAAAATCAGAAGTTTGAAAAATAATAAAACACCAGGGGAAGATGGAATTACAAATGAAATCATAAAGGCAGAAGGGTAGGCTTTAATAGCTGTTTTATGTTCTCTTTTTAATGATATTCTAGTTAAGGAAGAAATACCTTTACAATGGAAACAGTCCAAAATTAACCTGCTATACAAGAAAGGAGAAAGGAATAAAATAGAGAATTATAGGCCCATATCGCTCACCCCCTACACTTTGTAAAATATTCACAAGACTACTGAACAACAAATTATTGTATAAGATGGAAGGAAACTTGACAGTAGAACAGGCCAGATTTAGAAAGGGTTTTTCAACAGTGTATCACTTATACACCATACACCAATTAATAGAAAAAGTAAAGGAATACAATATTGAAACTTACTTAGGTTTCGTGGATTTCACTAAAGCATTTGATAGCCTCAAGCATGAATTTATTTTCTCAGCGTTATCAGAAATGGGTATTGAACTTAAATATGTACATATAATAAAGGAACTGAACAATGAAAATACTGCTTTCATTGAGACAGAGTTTAGAGGTGACCCATTTCCATTAGAAGAGGCGTAAGGCAAGGAGACCCTCTCTCTCCGACTTTTTTTGTGGCAGTTTTAGAACAAGTTTTCAAAGTTTGGAATGGGGCAATGTAGGCATAAACTTAGATCGTAAGTTCCTCAATAATTTGAAGTTTGCTGATGATGTGGTACTAATAGCGGCATAGAAGCACCAGCTTGCAGGTATGCTTGAGGAATTAGAATATATTTGCAGGGAGGTGGGCCTCAGCCTAAACCACATGAAATCTAAAATAATAACAAATAGCATAACGGCCAGCATAGAAATGTCCCAATGCAGAGTAGAGATAGCCCAGGATACAATATACCTGGGACAAACTGTTTCCTTCCGAGACAGATTATCAAAGGAAATTCAGAGACGCATTGCTCTGTCTTGGAAAAAATTCTGGTCTCTTAAAACAATTAAGAACGCTAACATAAAAATCGAGTGGAAAAGGATTACCTTCAATACCAGCATTCTCCCTGTGTTGACATATGGATGTCAGACATGGTCAACCACGAAAGCAAAATAGAAGTTTGGCAAAGGAGCATTGTACGAAGTATGCTGAATGTGAAAAGAAGTGATAGTATGAGAAATTAGGAAGGCAACTTCAGTGAGGGATGTAGCGGGATTTGCCAGAAAGTTGAAGTGGGAATGAGCTGGTCACTGGCTAGAAGAGATAAAAACGCTGGACCAAAATGTTAACAGAATGGACACCTTTCCAGGAAGCGGAATAAAGGTAGGCAATTAAAGAGGTGGTCAGATGAGATTAAGATGGAAGAAGGAATCAATTGGATGAGGAAAGCTCGGGACAGGGAATACTGGACCAGGAAGAATGAACAGATGGAAGCAAGGGCATTGAACTCCCAGTTACAAGGTATGGTTGGTCACCGAATATGACTATAACTCCCTTCAGAGAAGGCCTACATATTTTGCATATGCGATCTAGAAGAAGTAGAAGAAGATGAAAAAAAGAAAAGTTTATGACTTTTATTTTAATTAATATTTTTTTCGTTATTTTATTTTTTTGATTTTTTTTATTTTTCTTTTTGTAATTCAAAATATGTAAATAAAGGCTATTATTAATAATTAGCATTTTCAGAATATTTTCCATGATAGCCTGCTTCATTTTGTGTCATCGATCACTTTCTGGCGTTCGCCCATCATCAGGATGTTTTGTGTAAACAGCGATAACCGACTTGCACAGAGTAAAATCAGTTTTATGCACTGAATGTATAATTGCAACTTTCTTATCATGTGTGCTACATCTTCCTCATCTCTACCAATAATAGCTTGATCGTCCACAACCTGCAACGTATTTAGGGTCCCTCAGGGAAGGGATTAGCTCAGTGGCTAACACACTCGCCTTTGGTGCGAGAATTTAGGGTACGAATCCCATGGGGACAAAGACGGCGTTAATCCAGCATCGTGTGAAAAAGCGGGGAGCTATAATTTGTAGCGAACCTAGGTAGCAAAGGCCAGAACTACACTGGTAGCAAAGCTCAGAACTAAACTGCTAGCACACTCCCCAATAAAAATCGCTTGGACCCCTTCATGGGTGTTTAGTCAAAGGTTTCCTTTTTATTGTGGGAATTAATCGTGGATATGTTAATAGTTTTAATAGGCTATTTTCCAAAACTTACTGTACTGAAATTTTTTTTTAGCGCAATTATATGGTTAGTGAATTTTGTCATAAATGAATGTTAATTTAAGTACAATTAATTTCAATGCGATCAATATTTAATGTTTAGTGACTGAAAAAAAAAAATATATTAAAAATACAGTTAGTAATAATTTAAAAATCTTCAACCTTCTTTAATACAATTCAAGCATATATATATATATAATTTACATAAAGGTGCGTTCTAAAATACCAACCACGGTAACATTTGGCTGACGAAGTTATATGATCCTAGCTAAATTAATTAGTTTCATAATTTATGAATTTACAAGATAACCTCGTAATTATGTGGTAACGCTGAAGAGATTATTAACCACTCTATAATACATTAAACAGATTTGTTTTAGGTAGATAATCGTGGTTAAGACCTATGCCCAAAATTTCATCTATTAATAGCACACAAATCAGACAATAATTGTCAATCAAGAACAGTCCCGTTTGGTTGAATAACTTCTTTTTTTTTTTTTAAAGGAATGCTTTTCAACAAAACTAAATGAAAGAGAGTTGCGCTATAGAAACAGTAACAATTTATATAATGTTGATTAGAATTAACTCATGTTAAATTTACATTAGATTTCACAGTTGGTTATTTTATCAGATACAGTTGGGTTTAAACTAATAGTGAACATCAGAATAGATAGTATTTTGTACAGCTACTGCAGACTAGTTTAGTATTTTGTATAGCTCTACAATAGAACAGTTCCATTTGGTTGGATAAATACTTTGTTTTTTAAAGGCAATATGTTAGCAACTTCATTGGCCACAAATATTCTGAACTTCATTTAGACCTAATTCAGCACTTTAATTAACTATTCTCATATTAGGACTGAAGTAATAGTAATATTAGTTTATAAAGAACTTCTGTTTTATACTGATGCCCAATTATAGTTGGAATACTTTCTACAAATTTTTACAAATGAGAAGTTAAACCAAATTGCCATAGATATCATAACTAGAACAGAAGAAGAAATAATTATAATACTATAATTTATTGCTTACTGGGTGTACTTGATAAATTTCAACCACTTACAGCCTGAATTAATTTATTTAATATATGTTATGAAATAACATTTTTTTCTCTCTTTATCAAGAACATCCAGTAAACTATATAAAAAAACAGCCAATAAAACATACAACAGTCAACATAATTTATTGCTAAAAAAGATTACACTCTTGTATCAGTGGAGTTGGTTTATAAAACATAACCATCGTATCAATTTTTTTCTTAATAAATGTAAGGCGAAAAAAAATAAGAAGACAAATCTTAACAAAATAAAGAACAAAAAGAAACCAAAGTATTTAATATTATAATACATATTACATATATTATATACGAAGTACATATTATAATATATAATAATGTTGATTATAAGATCTAATTTTAACTAACTATTGATTGATATTTGCAAGATATTAATTATATTAAACAAATTTATCGTAATAAGAAAGTCCTTGAGAATAAATTAAATACAAACATAAAAATAATATGAAAATGAATATTTTCTAGGCCAAGTTGTATAAAAATTTGCTGAGGAGAGTAAAAGCAGAGTGTAGAAAATAGTATATATTATTTACCTGGGTTTCATTTTCAATAAGGAGTTAGATTTAACCAAAGTGCTCTAAAGCAACGGTAGGCAACCCCCAAACTCGGGAAAATTTTTGGCCAACCTTCGAGACGTAAATCTAAAACAAAAATATATAAAAAGTTGGCAGATATTAATAAAAACGCAAATTGAAACAATAAAAAAAAATTATGTCGCCTATTAGAAGCCACCTGTCAACTTGTTTAATGTTTATCTTAAGCAAGGTTGATTGTACATAAAAAATGAAAATAAAAACGATGAAGTCAATCATCGTCAGACTTCACTTATTTTCGTTGTCAATCGTTGGTCGGTTGTCTATGTAGAGATCCGCGTTTCGTTATACTAGCATTATAGAACTCCTACCATTAAGTTGCCATTTTCAATCAGGTTTAACTTAAATTATTTAGTTCAGTAATGTTAAAAATTTCCCAGAAAAGTTTCAAATGGAATTTAAGGAGAGACCAATCTAAGAAAAATTTAACATCATCTTTAGACGATTATAAAAACATTTAGTCACTATTAAGAAATTTCCAAATATAATTGAGCATGCAAAGATTATATATTCGTTACTTGGCTTTACAATAGATGTGACCAAATGATCACAATAATGGAGTTCCTCAAACCCAAATATGGAAGCAGAATAACTGAAGTGAATTTAAAATACAACTTGAATTTAAGTACAGCAGAAATTCAACCAGATCTCGGCTTTTTATCCTAATCTGTGCACGATCACATTCCACATTAAATAAAATTTTGTCATTCTCAGATTTTACGAAGTTAGAAATACAAAGCAGCATTTTTTGGCTGGATCGAGAAATAGTTTAAATGTTTGTATTTTTACATTTCTATACTTATCAACCATTTCTTCAGTTTGATTAATCCCCTTAATGAAGTAAGCAATATTCTAAGGCTGCTTCAATTTTTTATAATTGTCATTACGAATTTTCTGTTTTAAACATTATTTAAATAAGTCCTGAAATTTCGTGAATCGGTGTCTAACTGTAATTTCTTAGACAGTGTCAAGTTATCTGACTCGAATTATTGAATATTTAAATTTGTAACTCTGAAAATTATTGATATAAAATTATGTTTCTTCATTTCTTAATTAGATGAGGAAATCCAGCTGAAAGTGAAGGGTGGTAAAAGAACATGTATTTTCCATTAAAAGGTATTATTATTAATTTATCTGACAATAATAATAATTTAATTCAATAATTTAATCCCCTTAGCACATATTTTCAACATTGGAAACAAATGGAGTAACAACAAAGAAAACTAAACAAATCGTTGATTGAATTTTAATCCTTTCTAATTAATAAAACACAATTATGAACAAAATCGAAAGATTTGTTTATTCAGCATGAAAAAATGGACGGAATTCTGCGCATAAAAATAAAAAAAATAAATTGAAAATAATTGCAAAGATAAAAACAAAATATAAAAATTATCATTAAATTTTTTTTTTTCTGTTTTTAAAGTATTATCCTCATGTATTTTTTAAATTAATTTAATTTAAATGACATGATTTAAATGTGATCAAATTATATGTTAGACGGGGTAAAGAACGAACATACCTAAAAAGTGTAATACGAACAAGCAGTATGATCTGTATGGTTAAAAACTATTGCCATAAATTACACATAACTATGGCAGCTGGTTTGGCAAGAGAAAAACATTGTACGATTTTTCCCTGGATTTTAGATTTGAGTAATAACTTCTGGTATAAGGAGATCAACAATGGCAGATACATTGTTAAACTTGAAAGATTTACACTTCTTTCCTAGCGGGGAAATAACCTACAGAGAAAGCTATTCTTTTGAAATGTGAAGTAAAATTATAGTTGAACTAGTTTACAAATTTAATGAAAGTGATATGATTTTTGTTCCTAAGAGCAATAAATGTTCCTTTTATTAGAGACTAAAGAAATGAATGAAATTTTTATTTACCTACAAGTTTTATTTTATTTTATAGTTGTATTTTAGAGTTTCTAAAATTTTTTTTTTTTTTTTAAGTTTCAAATGGAGGAGGCATTAGGAGAATTGGTGTCAAAAGTTGGGAGAAGTCTTGTACGCTGGTTAGGAGAGGGCCATTGGTAAATCAGGTTCTTACTTCTTAAGGCCTGGTGCCATAGAATAGGTTGTGTAGGAAAGTTTCAAATATTCGATTTTTATGTTTATTTCAATAGTGAATTTACATTACAACGAATGTAGTAAATTCTAAAGGTTCCATATTGTAAAGGGTTTGCATCAAGAAATTTGTTATAATTTGGTATAACGACACCTCGGTATATAATCTTGCATTACCGACGTCACTAATATTTTATTCAGATCATTCTGCGAGCGAGGATTAATAATCAAGTTCTAAGGTTTAAAGATAATCGTTGGAGCCGTTTTCGAGAAAATCACAAAAAAACTGAAAAAAAAAACAGTAATGTGACACTTCCGGTCGAACGATGTTTACGAAAAGCTTATTCTCAAGACTCCTGGTAGAAATTTAACCAAATATTAAGTTTGAACATTGTGAGATTTTTCTTTTTGAGATATGCTGCCCCACAGCAATAGCTAGAAACCACTATTTTGGACACCTAAACTGTGGCGCAACAGTCCTTGAAGGTCCAATGGCTTGCCAGATGCGAATAGTATTGGGGGGGGACGGGACGTGTGGTAGCACATCGCAGTTCCCACGCCGTTTCGTTCCAGCCTTCGCTACCTAACTGTTTTGGACCCAGAGGCCTGAAAACGTATATTTCCGATAAAATTCAATATCGAAAATTTGACACGATTACGATACTTCCTCTTAATAAGAAAGAAGTGTTGGAATAATCAACAGACTTCTTGCTGTTGGCTGAAATCTGCCCTCCCACAAGCAAAAGATATAAAATTATTCTTAACTTAGAAGTCTGTGGAAATAAAATGATTACTACTTTAATATTAAGTCAGTATTTCAGGATCTTTAGTGCTTTTAATACAAGTTGTATAATGTGAAAGTTGAAGTGTGATGTTTTAACCAATTAAAGCTAACTCTTATATATAATCTGTTTGAAATAGTGCATGTTTTAATTGTTGCCTTGGGGAATTGCAGCTCAATAATTACTTTAGCTCATATAAATAAACCATTCCTTTCATAATTTACTTTCATTTTTACTTTCCCTAAATGTGTTAGATTCGTACAAGAAAGAAAATATTTTATTAAATAATTATTATTATTTCAAACAATTTCAAAATCAAAACAATTTGTTGATCGAAAATCAACATAAATAAAGTTACAATTGGATAGTCGTTAAGAAATCCTTATAATTCTTAATTACTGTTGTGTAAACAAAAGTCATCTAGAAAATCATAATCACAAATAACCTTAACTAACAGGGGAACATAAGAAACAGAAACTCCTACTCCAAGGTATAATACAAAGTTGGGGGATAATTTAGTTAGGAAATCAAATGTTTACTTCCGATGTGAAGCCTCTCTAGGAGCTTTCCATTTTATCTCTCTCTCTCTTCCGCTCTCACTCTACCTCTCTCAAAACTCTTGGAACATTATTTTATACAGTTTTTTTATTATTACATTTTTTACTTTCTCTTAATCCTAGTAAGAGGAAGTATTCTAATCGTGCCAAATTTTCGATATCGAGTTTTCACCGGAAATATCTGTTTTGAGGTCCCCTGAGTACAAAAAAGTGGTTTCTGGCAAATGGTCTGTGTGTGTGTGTGTGTGTGTATTGTGTATGTGGGTGTAGAAGCATAGCTCAAATACAAAAATCGCAGAAAGTTCAAACTTGATATTCCATTTGGGTCCGACAGTAGGTCGCCATGGAATCCGACGGTAGGTCAGTGGTCAAAATTCCTCGACCGGAAGTATCACTCTACTGAATGGTTTTTTTTTTCACTTTCTTCCAATTTTCTCAAAAATGGCTCCGACGATATTCTTCAAACTTGATAAATCAACTACACATACAAAGATCTACAATTTTTATTTGTAACATTTCTCCGGGAAAATGCATATAAGGGCACTTTTATGGGAGAGGGGTGGTAGGATGTTCTCTAAAGTGCTATTTTAGTTTACTATACAATTCTATCATCTAAATAATATTAATTAGAATTAAATGTGTTGTTGGAATTCCGAGTTTGAAAAAAATTGGAAGGGCTTCTTACTGAAATGTGTTTTTCAGTCTTTTGGTATTTTTTTAGTATCTTGCAATTTTCTCAAAAATGGCTCCGACGATTTTCTTCAAACTTGGTATATCAACTACACATACAAAGATCTACAACTTCTATTTAAAACATTTCTCTAGAAAAATTTAAGGGCACTTTTGGGGGAGGGTTGGGGTTAGTTTTTCCTGTAATGTGCTGTCATAGTTGACTATACAATTCTACCATCCGAACAAAATTAATTAGAAATAAATAGATGGCCAAAATTCCGAGTTCCAAGGATCTAAACCGGAAGTGCGCTTTTACTGAACTTTTTTTTCGTTTTCGACGAATTTCATTAAATTTGGTACACAAACCATAAAATTTGTCAATTATAATTTTGAAAACTGGAGTAAGAGAAAGTTGTGGGAGTGTTTCACACCAGATTTTTTTATATATATTGTTATAGTCTGTGGGGAGGGACCAAGGCCCTATGCTATCCAAAGCCCCTCTGGGCGCATATAACTACCCCAAGATCGGAGCCTTCTCAGTGCACTGCCGGCCTCCAGACACTATTATATCATTACAGACCACACTGCCCATCACTGGACAGTGAGCTGTAAGAGGCTACTAATTAATGCTAGGTGTCTATTTGAGAGAAACTCGCGAGAGTTACTCTCAACTGCCTGCCCATTCGAGAGCAGCTTTCAAAATTTTTACTCGCCGATAGCAACAGAGAGTAGCTCTTGAGTGTTTATGTAGGAAGGGTACCTTCAGCGTCGTCGTGTCCACTAGACAACTTTGAGAGTACCTGCGTAAGTTGAAACATTGAAATTTTGAAGTTCGGACATGGATATGCAATTGAAGTGACATTAAGAAGAAAAGACAAACGGAAAATAACACTAAGAAGGTGTTCGGTTAAACCATGGGTTCAACAGAGATCTACATTGGGTGCGTGTTGGACCTTACAAAAGAATTGCAAATTGAAGATGCTCAACAATTTCGTAATTTTGTCCGAATGAGTGCAGTAGAAATTCAACTTACAAGTCCCTAATAGTAATAGAGTGCGTTGGACCAGACGTTGGGAAAAGATAGTAAAATGCGAGAGGCCATATCGGCCTATGAGCATGTAATGGTCACATTGCGATTTTTCTCACCAGGTTCGTATATTTAATATGATAGTGTGATTATTACTAATTTATATAATTATATAAATTACTAATTTATATATTTATTATAATTATTTTATACAGGTGATTCGTGCAGTAGCCTTCAATATGGTTTAGGATATCGGTTTGCACAATTGGGAGAATTGTCAAGGAAGTAGCCCGTGCTATTTTCTACGCTCTAATGGATACACATATGAAGGTACATTTTAGCAAACTGTCGGAGAGCACTCTCAGAATTCGAAATTATATCGTATTGTGAGCACAAAGCGGTAATATTCCCTTTCCATTTGCGTGCAACTCTCAACATGTTTATTCTCCAAGAGTTACTTTCAACACTATGCCCACTAACGAGAAACTCTCTCGAGAGTAATTCTCGAGAGTATTTCTCTCAAGTGGACGCCTTACTTGAGGAGAAAAAATCTAAGGGCAGCAGGTGGACTCGAACCCGGGACCTCCACATTTTAGTCCAGCGTGCAACCACGAGGTAATCTCTTCCCTACAATTGTATCAAAATAAGTTTTTTAAAGACTCAAGCGTATAAATAAAATTTTTATAATTTGGGGAATGTTAAACAATGGAACATCCTATGTTCCATAACATGCAAACAATGCTTAATGATCCAAATTATCAACGGCAAGAGCAAAAATCTGCATTCATCATTTCAATTGTCGAAATTATGCTTTTGCCTTGGGTATTTCAAGAGGATATGGTTTTAACAAGGAATCATTAGTTAGGAATACTTCTTCCTATTGGATTGATACCTATTTATTTGAAACAAATATTGGGGAAAATTTAAGTAGAATTTAGTTAGTTCTTGGAGATTTAGGCTTTCTTCTACGTAAATATTCGATATAAAGAAAATAATTGAAATTTGAGAAACAGGTAATCGTGTATATTTATTATATCAAATTTTTAAAAATCATTAAATTCCTATTATGTATTTGTGAAAATTTCTTTGCCAAGTTAATCATTTTTGTTCCATTTAAGGTTAAGCTCTTCCTTCTGATTCATATAACATGTGATAATAAATAAAATATGTACATACCTGGGGCATTATTTATTGAGATTATGAATAAATTAATATTAATTATTTTAAAATGAAGTAATTACTTTAAAATAATAAAAATAGCTTAGATGAACATATTGAACGGATGAGAAGATACGGTTCCATTAGTTTATTCCATAATGACACCTGTCAGTGATAGGTTCACTGGTGTTTTAGAAAAGAGAATTATTAAGTATATCTCACAACTAAAAATATAGAGCTGCTAATGATGTAGCCGAAAAACTCTGCAAATAATTCTTTTTTGCTTTCCATATAATTTAATTATTTTTTATAAATTACAAATATTTAATATATATTTAAATAATATGGATAAGTAGAAAAATTAGTTAAATCCTTGAAATGATTGTTAAAACGGTAGACAGGCAAGAGAACGTGTAAGTGATGAAGAGAGAGGTTGTATATAAGTATATAACAAATGTTTCCATTACTGGGTATGACTGGTACCACTATCTATGTTTGAGTTAGTTGTGTCCACTTGGACTAATATGTCCTTTAACAATAAACAACTTACATCATTTACAAAATACAAGAGTTAATTCATTTCATTTATGCTAATTTAATCACTACTAGCTATAATGTGAATCTCTACATACAATTCACATCCATCGTTCCTATACACCGCTGTTGAAAAAAAAAAATTTCCTATGCTAGAAAATCATACGAATGTAGCGAGCAATTGTTTTTTTAAATTATAGCAATTTAATTAAAATTCCATTAAATATGTTTAGATAAGTAATTAAATCCAAATTTTCCTCGTCAGTGCACTAAAACTATAAAAAGTACTATGAAACTATTTCGTTGACATTCGAGTTAGTATTACTTCGAACTATTTTTCTTTGTACATATTCTACCAGCACCACTATGTACAGCTGTTATCGCCGCTTGCTAGCGTAGTTTCTGGCACTTATACGCCCAACTATCAAGCCATTAGTCATAACGTCCTCAGTTAAACATTTTATTGAAACGAAAGGCCCTCTGATTTTTTCCAGACCTCGTCACTTGAATCCTGAAAAGATCGCTGCGGCAAAAAATGAATTTGAATTCATGTTGGAAAATCATTCATTAAGACCATCTAAGTGCTCTTGGGCGAGTCATCTCCAACTCAAACTTACGAAGCAACAGGAAGATGATCTACAATCTTGTTTGAGAAATGAACTTTTCAAGTTGCAAAAGTTCTCTTCTGCAGTGAAATCAGCATATTTATTATGAAACATCAACTACAGTTGCTAGAGCTTATGTTCCATTAGACATTCACAAAATATTTTCAAAGTATTACATGGTTTCTGAAAACCATCGAAATCCATGGTTTTCAGAAATTGGTCGCCAGTAAATCTTTGGCCAAGTATGTGAAGAGACGTCAGAAATCGGACCCGTCAATGTATTAAGGTACCATGCTCGAAAGTTACCTGACGAGCGCTTTACGCATATTCATGTGGTTCCCTTTACCACAATGCCGTTCTTATAAGTGTATCTATTGACCGTCGTCGACCATTTATTCGAATAGGCAGAGGCTGATCGCGTGCAGAACCAGACAATGGAAACGGTAGCCCGCACGCTTCTTTCCGAGCAGATCGCTCATTATGGTATACCAAGAACCATCTCCACGGATTGTGGACGCGAATTTGAAAGAGAACTCTAGAGAATTCAAGAAGTACTTGGGAATCAAATCAACAAATATGACAACATACCACCCACAATCAAATGGAACGATGAAGCGTAAGCATCTAGTACTTAAGTCAGCTTTCAAACGCCATTTGATAAACAATATGGAGTGAGTCGACGCGCTACCATTAGTTCCTTTAGGTATGCGCTCCGTTTTCAAAGAGGATGTAAAAGCTTCACTCGCCGATCTCGTTTAATGGAGCACCATTGCGCCTACCAGGCGAGTTTTTCAGAATTTACCAACGATAACCGCTAGCAAATTTGTCAGTGGACTTCAAGAAAAAATGGACAAGTTCGACCCGTAGCACCAACTTACCGTGGTTTCAACAAGTTTATTGTGTCCTCCAATTTGACCAAGTGCCCGCATGTGTTTACCAGTGCTCGCAAGAAGATTACCATTGACCTATTTAAACCACCATATATTATGGAAGATAATAAGGATTTTACCCACTAATCAACCCAACCAACTTCAAAGATTCCTTCTGAAAGGAAATTGCGCACACGTTCAGGATGAAATTACGTTTTCCGTCACGGTTCGAGGACTGACCTCTTCACTTACGCCTTACGGATGGTGTAGGTGCAGGTATCGATAGTGGCTAGGTAACAGTGCGCTGGAAGATAGCAAGTTGAGCTCATAAGGATGAGCAAATAAGGCGCGTCACAAGTGTTTTTTGTTGTATGAAGTAGAACGTTTATAATAACATCTTGTTTATATTTTTATTGTAACTCTGTTCACAGTTGACTGAAAACTCTGGATAAAGGTATTAAATATTTATTTTATTAGTAGTTGGGTAAGTTTTGACATTCACATATACCTCCAACACGGGAGAACATAAAGTATGATAAAACGAACATTTTTGAGGGAGGTCGTAACATTCCAGCATTCCGAGAACTCACCGAAATCAGTTTTTTAAAAAATTAATTAAAAATAAAATAAGGGCTGTTGCGTCATGTGTGTTGACAGACTTACTTTTCAAATTTTTCTGGATAACGTTTTCAATCAAACTAATTGGTTCAATTCATATTATTGGTTTTTAAGCAATGCATAAGTTGAAGCACCGAATTATTATCGTAATTTCTTCCTATTCCTAATAAAAAATAAAATTAATACAATGAAAACAAAACAATTAATTAAGACAACCATGCCTTTCCAATTTATTGGGTATTA
This sequence comes from Triatoma infestans, assembly GCA_011037195.1. Classification (NCBI taxonomy): domain Eukaryota; kingdom Metazoa; phylum Arthropoda; class Insecta; order Hemiptera; family Reduviidae; genus Triatoma; species Triatoma infestans. The sequence continues at coordinate 48,315 of JAAEAF010014542.1, forward strand.
GCATTTTGTGAAGTATCTTGTTATTTTAAGAAGTTCATTACTTTATTGCTGATATCCCCACAAATTCTAATATAACCTTCTTATTACACCGATGATACAGCAATCCTTTCATCTCTAACGATTCTGTAAATTCCAAACTTGTCCTTCAACAACATCTTCAATTTTGAAGAATCCCAGGCTTCAAATGAAAAATCAAAATCAACAAATAAATCTAAAAGTAGTTTCACTCTGAATAAAAAAGTTGCCTCTCCAATTTACCTCTAATTAACCTTGTACCCCTCTGCAGTGAATGTTCACTATCTGGGACTTTACTTAGATAAACGACTGACATGGAACCCTCCATACTAGGCTCGAACTTTCTTCAATCAACGTTTCAGACTTCTTGACAAACGCTCTAAACTGATGCTACAAAAAAAAAAAAACTTGATATCGCATTGTAAAGTAAAGTAATGCCTATTTATTCAGGCGGGCTTAACGTCCAACTACCAAATTAGGTGTCGTGGACTGGGGCGAAAGCGCTTACTTTACTAATAACATTTTTTAAACAAATATAAAATTTAGTTATACGCTGGACTCGAACTGGGGTCCTCCCACTTACAAGTCAATGCTCATAACCACTACACCAACACCCGGCCCCTTTATATCGCATTGTTCCCATTAATTTGGAATTATGGATTTAAACTTTTTCATACTGCAAAAAGAAACAAAATCCTGTTTCCTATCATCGATATCTTGAACAAAACAATTCATGCTGGTCTCAAGATTCCATTCATTCTCATTTTGTTAATTCTAAACATCTCCAACCCTTCTAATCCTCTTTTCATATTCCAACTTAGAATTTACTTCCGGGTAATCCTCCAAGACGACTAGCATCGTTGGCCCTGCGACCTTCTAGGCAACAGTGATGTTATTGATGTATTACCTATCACTCACACTTAACACACCTTATTTTTACATACATGTATCACTTTTACTTGTTATATAAATAACATGGTTGAAATTTTTAATAAATTAAAAAAAAAAAAGTTTTATACTTTTTAATAAACTTTCTTATATATACAGCTAAGGTTTCCCATTGCTAGTAATGGTGGGCTGATGATGGTGATGATCTTTAATACAATTTTCTTTAGAAATGTTCAATTTAAGTTTGTCACTTAAAGTTATAATTTACTTTAGAACACCATTTTCCTTTTAATACATCATTGTTTCTTTACAAGGAGATTGCCAGTTTTATTGGATTATCTTCTAGATGGCCATTACTCTCTAATATTTAGTTGATTATTTGTCACTTGAGAGAATATTCCATTTATTTACTTGAACTAAAACTAATATTATAATGTTAGCAACACGAAATAAACAATTACTGCGCATTATACAAACATTACAAATCAATCATAACTTTGAATGAAATAAAGTTCAGACCGTACATTCTGAGATATTGAATCCATTTTTTTGGACATTTTCTCTTTGGGTTTTCCCCATTTTGTGCTTTGATGATGTTAACTTAATTTGAACATGACTTTGAACTTTTTTTTTTGACATTTTTTAAATTTCATATAAGAATAAAGGATTTGGTTGGATTAATGAATGAACTAAATCAATGATTTTCGAATAACTAACGCATAGATCCACAATTATTACTGATATTACTTTGCCCAATGGTTCTTCATGGGCCTAATAGATAGCAGCACATGGCATCTATTTCATCACCAAATATTTTTACCTTCAAAAGTACTTACATAGCTTTCTGAAACAAACTACTTTATATTAATTAACTGGTAATTGCAGCAATAATTAATATGTAAGTGAATATTAGTAATTAAATTAATTATATGCCAATGTAGAGTGAAATAATGCTATCCTTAATCATCGTAGTTACGGATATTCTGAAATTAGTGCTTATATATGCTAACCTTTTGTTTTAAAACAAGGGTCCGAAATGTCCAGACGACCTGTACGAAGCTTAGTGCTCCTGTATTAGGAATTAGCCGCTAGAATATACCGGCGAGTTGGCTTGTAAACAGTCATAGATTCAAATCTATACTGTTTGCAAGCTGCTACTCAAACAATATACGTCTTGGGCAAACAATTTGACCCTTTTTGATAATTTTTTGTTTTGTTTTAATTTATTTCATTCATACATTATGGAATTGGTAGTATTTGCCAGCTAAACTTTTGTATTGTTTACAGCTGATCACTCCATCTATCCTAGATGAGATTTGAAAAACTAGAAAGTTTGTATTTTTCTTTCTGTGAAGTTTTCTCATGAAAACGATTAATCGTAATTCTACTGGGTGAACTATATTTGTAAAATTTATAAACAAAAAGTTTAGTTTCATTTTTTAAAAGACTTTTTGAATAATAAAATCATTTTTCAATGATTTTATTATTCAACATGCTTCATTTTGTTAGTTCTCACCGGTATCGGATTCTCATCCATCGTCAATGTCAGTGTAGGCTATTAATACGTAGTCCATAGTGTTAACTTTTGTTTTTGTCACGCAACACCTGGCTGAGTACGGAAGGTTATGCGATTGTTGCTCGTGTATAATAACAAAACGAATTGAGTATAAATTATAATTAAATATTGGGGATTAAATGAAATATAAATAGCATGTTTTGAAAAATAATTAAAATGAAATCTTTCCATAATGTAGTGCTCTGTGCGACTTGTCAAGGTATTTTTAATAGGAGGGACGATAGGAAATTTCAAGAGTTCATTATAAGGAAATGTTAAGTTTAAAGAAAAGGTAGTATATAAAGTTATAAGGGAATAAAGTAATGGGTGATAAACACATCTTTCAAGATTATTTCTATGTAAGTCAAATCTTTTTATCATTATTTTGTACTTTACAATTTTATTAATGCATTCTGGTTCCTCATTGCATTGTATTTTAGATTAAAGCCTTGATAAAGACTGGAAACTCTGTCGAAACGTATTTGAAGTTTTCTTTCTTGACCGATCCTCACTAAATTTTTTCATGATAATAAATAAACATTGAAATGCAGGCAAGATGGGATTATTGGATGTAAGATAAGGAATATGTAAGAAGGTAAAACATAATAAATTTAATAATTAATAATAATAATAAGTAGAGAGTAGCTTTGATGAACCAGCCATCTCTTCGAATCGAATTTCAGGGTGACAACTTCTGACGTAGTATCATAATTACCACACTGATCCGACCATGAGGAAAAATTAAATCGTAGGTCGTTCCTGGTAGCCCAGGAACTGTGCTGTTATGGGAGCTGCTATATAGGAATGCGCTGGCGTCGGCATCCGTAAATCTCTTTTAGTCTCTCAGGCCGAAATTTTCGCAGGATAAGCTGTGCCCAATATGTTAAGAATAAAGGCATATAGAGCAGAGGAATTGCAATCGTCTCTGATAGACAAGCCGCACAGCCTTAGAGACTGGCTGCGTTACATCAAAGATTATGGAAGAATGTCGTAAAGAATAGGCTAGGTTGGGTGCCGGGGTACAAAAGCATTTAAGGAAACGAAGAGGCAATAAACTGGCAAAAGAAGGCTTCTCTTGATCGCTCATTGGCCATAAGCCTTTCTGCGGTAACTCGTACAAATCCATGGAGAAATGCCTTCCGGATACAAATACTTAATTGGAAAATATTGCGGGGCATAGGCAAAGCAAGATTTTCTTGGAGGGCTCTTCGAAGACTCTTGGAGGCTACTGGCAAAACAAAAGTGGTGCTAAGGAAAATCCCTGTCGTAGTCACATTGCCTTTTAACGAAGCGCCTACATAGTATGGGTCTCACTGTGGATCCACTCTACTTGGAGGCTGTTAGCAAGCGATTTTTACAAAATTTGACGCTTAAAATTTGATGCCGAGATCGGAGATTTCTTTCGCCTCAGCTTAGGCATTTTTTAATAAGACAAGGCTGATGTAAGTTGTCTTACGGAAGGCACAATGGGCTCATCGCTCTCTAAGTGAGAATTTTTTCTAAGGAGGTCCTGTGTTAGAATAGACTAGATTAGGTTCTTTCTAAAATAACGGATCCACATTAGGATGCGGGAAGCAATCCCTTAGGAGAGGGAAATAAAGAGTTAGTAAAAACTCCAAGGCTTATAGAAACTTTGCCTTCATTAGAATATTGAGAATGCACAATGAAAAATTGCCCTGTGGTATTCACACCAGAATTTTGTTTTAATTAATGATCCTTTTACCGGTTTGTTTCCTAAGATTTCTCTGATTAGTAAAAATACCAATAGATTCAACACATGTATGTATGTTCATATTATCTGAAACAAATTTATTTTTTCCACATATTGCAGAATTGATTTCTTAAGGGAAATTTAGCTTCATTCCATGCCATCTAATTTCCAGTATTAGATAGTGACTATAAAATATGTAATACTCTTGGTATTTAATTTAATTTAATTTATTTAGTTGCGAGGAAAGTTGATGTTAATCTTGTAGTGAAATAAATAGTTTAACAATCCCCCAGAAAGAAAATGCGAGGGTTCAGAATAATCCTCATTCTATTCTATGAGACCATGGTTTTAATAAATCCCGACAAGATATGCCATTTTTACTCACACAGTTTCTCTTCTAAGTTTTCTTACACACATTAATTAACCTATATAACTTTTATGTTTTTTTAATATATCATTTTATTATGTTATGATTTAAATGAATTATTTATTATTTGAATCTGTTCGAAATCTCACAAGTCTCCTACTATGAAATTATTCCTGAATTACATGAATGGAACTTTTTTACCAATTTTTGTACATAAAAATAAACATGTAATGTCTGTTTTATTGAAATAGAAATTGAATTAAAAAAAGAAAAAAAGGAATTAGTTGTAAATGTAATTTTTATAGGGGACTGACTTGGACTCTGCTTAGCAGAAAAGAAAATAGTTTAGTGTAATTTTTTTACTTTAATGTGATATTTGGCATTGTCTTCGGTAAAAAGTGATGGATATTGAAGAAGTTGCAATTCTCATATTCTCTGTCATGGACACACCCCGCTACCATCATCAAGTTTTATTATTTAAAGTAGCTGCAAACAATGCCAGCTTCTCCAAATACTATAACTGTTGAACTTGGTTAAGCACAACGAAGGAAAAGTTTCCAACGTTTCGGTGGAGGAAATGTTACAAATCCAAATCCACAGAAGGGTCGTAATTATTAGTTGGTTACAAAAGATTTTTGTGCATACAAACAATTTGATATACTTGTAATTTGTTACTCATTCTTCAAAATATAAACCTCCCATATTCTACCACTTTCACCCATCTTTCTGCAAGCATTTCAGATTTTGTTGATGATTCCATTTCTTTGGTCTTGAAGGGAAAAACACCTCGCATTCTGATCGCCACGCTTCATAATTTTCAAAGTGCCCCCCCTTTGAGTAAATGAACTACAGACCAGAAAAGACCGTAATGAGATGGTGCAGCATCCCGGGCTATAAAATGGATGAAGTAAGACGGTTACTCCCTATAACTCTGGTAATTTTATCTCCATTCACTCAGCTTATTCAGCTTATTTATTTGTTGTGGGAACTTAATAGCCCTGTAGTTGTAAAGTTCAAATAATATAAAAGAAATTCAAAATGAAATTACAATGCAAGCCGGTTCAATTAGAATTTACAAAAAAAATATATAAAATATAGCTATTTAAAATTTGAGTTAGTTCTAAATCAATCAATAATGAATAAATTTCAAATTAACATCGTCTTCTGAAAGTAAAATTCTCTCCACTTTTGCAATTTAAAGTATTCTTCTTCAATAATAAAAAATAATGTATCAAATAAGCAGTATTATCAAAATATAGAAGTATAATCAAAAAAGCAGAAAACGCAAAAAATTAAATCTTCGATGAAAAAAAAATCAGCAAATGGACAAAATTCTGATTCAAATATTTACTAAATATTTCACAATTTAAACTAATATTGTTACTAGCTTAATTAAATAACTAGATTAATAAAAAACAAACTTTTGTAATAAAAATAATTGGGTTAAAAGATAGTTTTAATTACTAGTCCATAGTGGATGCTAGAAGAGATTGATTAGTATGTTGTGTAGAGTAATTGGGTGGATATACCCAATCAATGGGCTCAGGCTTGAATCATTATAGTCCACTGCTGTTGTGTACTATGATTTTTTTTTTTTATATTGTGTAATTTTTTTTTCGAGTTGTCTCTCAAATTAGTTTGTTTGTTCAATGCAATAATAGTTTTAAGGATTTGCCATTCATTAAACTATAATATTGTAATTAAAGATTAATTAATATACAGCCGATGAATTGTTTATGATAATTTGGATTATGATGATTAAAATTGCATTTGATATTATGTTTGTTGGTGAAATTTAGTGAAGTTTCGAATCGCGTATGAAGTTTCGCTTGTAAATGATACGGATTTCAAAGTTTAAATAATAGAAAGAATGTTGTTTAGTTATTTTTCTTATTTCTTTATTAAGAGCAGTTTTATGATAAACATGAAATTGCTGGATAAAATGAAAATCATGAAAATAAAAGACAAAATTGGAATCGTAATGAAAAAAGAAATCAGGTGTGTAACTCTCACACGATTTCCTCTTACTACGATTTACATAATTAGCAGACCCCCAATATGGGGACCACTAACTACAGTAGGTTACTCACTAGGTTTACTCACAGTAGGTTAGCTCACTCCCACTCTCATTTCTATTATTTATGATATAGTTAATCATTCATATGTATTAATTAATTTATTGATTTATTTCTTTCATATTATGATTCATTTATTTCTGATATGTTTAGAATTTATGACTCTACTGTCTCTACAAATTAATTAGCCAGTGTTCGGTAATTCAAATCTACAAGTTCTTGGGACAATATTTGAAATTAAACTTTGATTGTGTTTCGTAGTTTTTACTTAGATTTAGTCTGATATATTTTTTAAATGAATCAGAATATTAAAGAAATATGAATGAATAAATAAATCAGAAATGTGATTGTAGGAAGAGTGGTAGTGAGTAGGTTATACTATAGCTAGTGGGCGTCCAGTTTGGGGGCACGCTTGTGAACATTTACCACATAATTTTATAATTGACTAATTCTATTCTAACATATTAATTTTACTAGATTTTTTAGTTAAAATTCAAGATAGATGAATGGGAGAATCTTAACGTTATAAAAACTACTTTTTTGAGGGAAACATAACCTTACTACTCCACCAAAACCTCCCTCAAATGAAGTTACTTGGAAAACTACTTCAAACAAAAGTGATAGGTGTCTGTATATGAGGTCGTTATAACAAGTTTAAAGAAAATGGCAAAAAAACTGAAAAATCCATTCAGGAAAATGGTACTGTAGGACCGTTATTGATTAATTTCTTATTGCCAGGTCCCATGCTAGGATTTATAAACTAAATATCAAGTTTGAACTTTCTCTGATTTTTCCTTTTTTAGGTTATCAAAACCACATACAGAGACCAATTTCTAAATACCTTTTTTTCAGACTCAGAGGACCTCAAAATGTATCTCTCCGGTGGAAACTTGATTTAAATAATCTAACACGGTTTTGTTGTTTCATTAAAGAGCAACTATCCATCGGATTGTTGTTGGTTTATTTTTTTCAATAACATACACTTATGTAAAAAATGTCCATTGTTTATAATTATTAATGTTTTGTAAATTATGGTCTCCAGTATAGAACAAAAAAAAAAAAAATGAAGCCGTCTTTTAGGCAAGATGAAAAGCATGAACGTTATGGAATATAAATAACCTCATTTTGAATGGCTTTACGAAAAATCCTGTACTAAAAAGACACTACTTGAATCTAAATTATTATTTTGTTTTAATATTTCCTGACTTTTCAAGTGATGGTTTCTCATATTAATTTCTTAGACTAATAGTTTGTTATGGCGGTAGACTATTCAAAATAGTGCTATAACATTGTTCCGTGAATTCATAGTAATTACAAAATTAGAACATAAAAAAAAAAAAATGCCTTAAGGAAGACTCAAGGAAGAAATATCAATATCAGATGATAATTGTTCTGTTCAGAGTGTTTTTTTTTCTCTTTGACGTTCCCTGTCCATTGGAAATAGCATGGAGACGGACGATATTTTAACATAATCACTCTTTTTTCTTCATTTCAGCTATCGAATCCATTCCACTGAGGGAAAAAGTTGACAATGTCACACCGACGTTATTCTTTTCCTTATTCAGTTACTTGGGATGATAGCGTTTATCACCACTTGCATATATCTTAAGTTCATAAATGTTCTTACACAGTGTACACAGCTCATTAATACTAACAGAAGAAAGATTCAGTATTTCTAATTCTAGGCGCAACAGTCTATGGAAGGGTCAAGACTTGCTAGACAGCATATTTTTATTGGGAGGCGTATGGCAAGCACGCCGCGTTTCCCTTGCCGTTTATTTATGGCCTTCGCTACCAACTGTAGTTTCCGACTTTTTCTCATGTTGGGTGAATCGAAACCTGAATTCTTGCACCACTAGACCAACGTGTGAGGGCCATAAAAGAAGAAGAAAAAAATTATACATATTAATTATCAAAATTATTTCAGTAGCATATTACTGTCTTACAAACAAAACAAAATAATAAAATAAAATAAATGTTAATTGATTGATGGTGCACGCCCTGGAGTAGTTGCGGTTTTCAGTAGTTGGGCTGTTTTCTGTTCGAATTAGTGCTCTGTTCCAGCTTCGGTAGTTTGTAGTTTGTTTAGAAATTTGGGTGCAGATTGTTTATAAAAATCTAAATATAAATATCAAATATAAAAACATGATTTTTGGGATTTCCAGCTTCTTGTGGATTTGTTCATTGCAGTCTTATTAGCCCCCATTCGATACGGGGTATATCAGTAAAGGTCTAAGTATAGATGTATAAAGAAATCCGGAGCATTGCAGTTTAAAATCCTAAAAGATATTTGCTTCTCATCAGATGGTGTACTTTAATAAACATTCCCCGTCTAAAAAATATAAATTAAATAAATAGGCTAAGATTAGAATATTACAAACTTAATCTGGGTACCATCCCATATAGGAATAAAAGGAAACGAGATGGCGGACAATAGCCAAAGCAAGCACTGACAACGTCTAAGCTCGTTTGATACATTTCAACTTACAACATACTTCACAACCTTAACAAACAATGGCAGACTGTTATACTGGGATATAGCAACATACAGCAAGCTACGACAAATAAAACTTATTAACAAACCCGTGCTGACCCAATTAGCGACACTTTCAAGGCGAGATTCGCCAGTACTGACAAGACTGAGGAGAGGATATACACGACTGACATGGATATCTCTTATTGGGACTGGACCAACCTAAGATAGTAAAACATCTATTAGTAGAATGCCCCAAGTATTTAGTATCCAGGAAAAAGGACAACATCAACGGTCTTGAAGTTCTTATCACCTCGCCCTCCACAATCATCAACTTGCGGAATCATCAAGAATCTGACATCTACCCAGATATTTAACTTTATAATGGAGAGTCAATGTGTTGTATTGTAATAATGGCACTGCTATGTAAGTTTTTTTGTTTTGTTTTGAGCTATAGAGGCTCCTAGGAAGAAAAAATCAAAGGGCCGCACTGGACTCGAACCCGGGACCTCCGCGTGGGAGTCCAACGAGCTAACCACTTAGTTAATCCCTCCCCTAATGTAACATATTATTCATATAATGTAATCATTGCAATGTTGTCGTCACTTATAACTGCTGCAGTTGAAGCAACGCTAAATAAAAACAAATAAATAAATATTAAAAACTGTATATATTAAAGTATAAAAATTGAATTATTTGTTGTATTATATATTATATCGATATGAAGGAGGAAATAAAAGAATCTGAAAAGTAATAGACAGCTGTCATTTGATAAGTTTGACCAAGTTTACCACTGTTACATTTTATGATCAGTTATAGTACTTTTAACTCAGTCTTCTCACAAGTTTTTTAAAGAAAGAAAGGAAAAAACCACCATTATAGTACCGCTCTTACTTAATACCCCCTTCTGCCCCCATTTACTGTATTCTCTTTGTATAAACGAATGAAATATTTGTACACATCTTGCTTATTGTATATACCAGCATCTCTTCATCATAACCTACATTCAAAATATATATATAAAATACTAAGCAGACTTTTTAATAAAAATAAAAATGTATATAAATCGGGTTCTGTGTGTTAATGTATCATGTTTCTATTATTTATATTTTTCTTTTTGTTTCTTTTCTTTAGAATAGTTTATCACAATCATTTTGACATTAATTACTTTTTTAACTTACGTTATTTTATTAATAAATCTTTATAATTATTAAATATTCTCATAATTTCTGCAGTTAAAAAGTTCTAAAGTTCATTCTCTCTGTAAAAACTGATATTACATGTTATACACTAACAAAGTTACTACTTACATCTGGTATTTTATCCAACGTAACATGCATGTTTCTTATATTCCTGACCGTTTTTGGATTTTGATCCATCATTACAGCAAATTCATCAAGCTCGTGTAGGTGTAGAGAGTTCACTTTACTGCAATGTTTCTGTTACACTCGACACTTGTTGGTTTGTTGATATATGTATATGGTTATAACTATAAGGTTATAAGGTTGTGTTTACTATGTGTGAGTGTTTTTTTAATTAATTATTTTATTCTGTATGTACCACAGTATTACATATTACATACACTTATTAAACTCACTCATAATATACGAACAATATGAAATTTATAAATTAAATTAAATAAAATCAATCATGATAATAATCAAAGATTACAACAATTTTTCTAAATCAAGTCTGTTTATGAACTTAATAAAGATTGTACACAATTCACTTATTAGTAATCAAATTGACTTTATTCGCTGGCCATTGCAAACCTCTGGTAGTGATTTTCTGAATGAAAATAGCACGCTATCCTTCAAAAAGTTGACATCCAACAAGACGTGATCCCATGTTTGCCATAATCACATAGTCACACTTACATGCTACATGAGGTAGTATATTAAATCTATACACAGGTATGCCTTTATTCTTCCGTGACCTGATAGAATCTGAATAAATTTGTAGGTTATGGTGAAATTGGCTTTCTCCTCCTGTCAGTCACTCTGGGGAAGAATTCTTTGGTTGATGATGACCCGTTCTCACATGCTCCTATGCGCCTGTATATCCTCTCTTCTCAAAATAAAGTCAACGCATGTTTCTGGAAGTGACGTGAAGGACGGTAGTTACTTAAATCTTCAGCTGCTTCCTTTGCCAAACTGTCCTCTCTTCATTACCAACCTTGCCTTTAACCTTATTGAATACAACTTCATAATGGAAGTCGCTCGAGACAAAAAAAAACCTGAATCACGAATTCTCCTTACAAGTGGCATATGATTGGTACTAGTTTTGTGTATGTGTATGTGTTTTTAATGACAAAATGGAATTATAAATTATGATGAAATTAGAAAATAGTGTATAATAAATAGAATGTTTTGAAAGTAAATTTTACAACTTACAATTTATTATATTTTTTTTTTAGTTTATATACTCACAAAAATACATTTTATATATATATACCGTAAATATAATTTGACTGGGAAATAAAAGTATGATTATAATTATTAATATCTAATTTTGACTAAAGATTTATTTCAAGTATTCTGAATTTGCAAATCTGCGAGTGCCATTTTTAATTCAAAAAAAAATTTTTTTTGTTTAATTTTTTTTTTCTAGTAGAAATAGTTCAAATAATATAATAGGTGATAATATTATGTTCATCACAAAATAAAAGGGAAAACAAAGAAAGAAAAGTTAAAGAGCTAAAAATATAAATAGAACTTTTCGTTAAAAAATGTGATATCAGAGAGTATTGAGTTAGATTATGCAATTGACACTCGTGACAATGACCGTCTTATTAGCAGCATAAACTCTGTGTGTGTGTGTGTGTGCGAGAGAGAGAGAGTGAGAATGAAGGGGGGAGTGTGTTATAAAGCATTTCGCATTAAATCATGAACTCAATTTAGATATTGACTTAAAAGAGAAATTATTATCAAATTTTAAATTATATAGACGGAGAATTATGGTTTAATTAGCGTTGGAATTGGATTAGCGGTAGTCGAATTAATAATTGACCATTTAAGCCGCGTGTACTGGATTTGTAATGAGTTCAAATTTACATTGAACCCTTTATGAATATATATGTACGTATAATATGAACGACGCAATACTTTCCATACTTCTCCGTTATTTATTTTCTAATTACAAAAAATAATAATAAAATAATATTTATTAATTTTGTTACTTTCCCTTACTCCCGCAGATTAGTAATATTGCTTTCGTGTCAAAATTTTCGGGAATTGTATTTTTACTAGAAATAGGTTTGTTTGTGAGTAAGGAAAAGAAGTAAAAATGGTTTTTAGCAAATGGTCTACGTATGTGTGCGTGTGTGTGTGTGTGTGTGTATGAAAAATATCTGAAAAACAAAAATTCGTATGAATCTTAAACTTGATATTCGTCTAGGAAGCACAGCGCATCTGACAATGAGTTTTTTTTGGTCAAAATCCATCAACCGGAAGTGCCACATTACTGACATGCCTTTTCAGTTTTTTTTTGGGATTTTCCTTTTTTCTTATACTACCTACTCATATAAATATTTATCATTATTAAGCATTTTTCAAAAGAAAACTGTTTTTTGGGGGGTGCAGCCACTTCAGCACAATATATGGTTCTATCATCTATATAATATGGAAAGTACATTAAGTATATTGTTAGAATTCCAAATTTAAAGAACATTGGTTAACCCGAAGTGGTGACTTTACTGAATAAGGTTTACAGAATTTTTTTTCTCCAAAAAACGTTCTACATCAATTTTCTTTAAACTTATAATGCTATATTTTCCGCAGATATAGATATGTGTTAACTGAAATTTGAAATTTTTTTAAAACAAAAATTGATTTTAGCATTTCCGGGGTAATGTTAAATTCCAACTTTTATATGTTAATGGTGGAATTTGGTGTTTACTTCTGGTCTACAATTGTAATCACTCAACTATTATCTGCCTCAGGTAGATATATTGACTTACCCCAAATGTTAGGACTAAGTAAAAATAACCCAAGTTTAAAGAAAATTTGTCAATTTTATTAACATTCGGAAGGGAAGGGAATAGCTAAGTGGTTAGCGTACTGGACTCCCACGCCGAGGACCCGAGTTCGCGACGTCGCTTCGACATCTCATTGTCCGGTGATGGACTCTACAGCGCACTGTCCGGTGTAACGAGAGAACACTGTCCGGAGGGCGGCAGTGCACTGAGAAGGCTGCCGGGCACCAATGACCAACCTTTTGACGTGCCTTAAATTTAAAAAAAATAAAAACAGTTGTAAGAGAAAGTCGTATGAGTGTTTCACACCAAGATTTATAAGATAATTTAGGTAATGGTCATTTAAAAAAATTCAAATATCACAGTCAAGTTATGAAGGAGATGAAAGCGAAAAGGATGGGATGAATCTATTTTGCTCTAGTATCCCACCACAGAATTGTTATAACCACTTAGAACTCTCATTAAAAAAAAAAAATAATACCTTTCCAAAAATAGTTCAAACGTAAAAATATTTTTCGGTATTTTATCCGTCGTAGCATGCATATTGGCTTTGTTCCTGACCGGTTTCGGATATTCATCCATCGTCAGAGCAAATTCACTAACTTCGTGTAGAGAGTTCACTCCAACGTAATATTTCTGTTACACTCAGACTTGTTGGTTGTATATATGTGGGAAGGTTATAAGGTTATGTTCATGGACCTTGAGAGACTAACATCTGGAGTGGGAGATATATAGAGCTGTCTCTGTCATACGGTGACCACTATATGCAGCCACATTTAAAGTAATTATATAAAATAAGCGTATCCGTATTATAATTATTAACAAATCAACTCGTACAACTCGTCTATTATGGTTATGTAATGTTTTGGTGTGATGATGTGTATAGGTAGCTTGTGGCGTGAGCGTCTTAGCGAAAAGGGCTTGTATGTATATACGGTTAAGAGATGGAAGTATTAAGAATAATTAAGAACACACTGGTAGATTAATTTAAATATATTATCCTTAAGAGAAATTTAGTACTTCGAATAACACAAATAAGACTTATAATAAATTCTTATAACTCAATACTGGTATTAGCTCTGATGCTTCCACCTTGATTTCTCGCACTCGTCTATCTTGGAAAGATTGTTTCTCTTTGTTCTTCAGTTCCTCCCTTGTTAGTAGAAGGGGATAGTACAATGCCAGTAACTGGACCTCTTCTACCTGGCTTGCCCTTTTGCAAGGGTATGTCACATATTTTGATAATTTTGATTTATTTAAAATTAATATATTTTAATGTTTTGCATCCATCACAGTTAGCAGTTATATGATAATAGTGTTTTAATTAAATTATATATGAATAAAGACAATGAAAATTTGTTTTTCATCAACGCCGCAGAAAAATAAAAGACAAAGAAGTCATAGTTCCCCGGAATCAGATTACGAAGTCAAAAAAAAAAAGAGAAACTTAAAATGAACGAGAGTGTAGGAAAGATGACTTTAGGCCAGTTATTAGAGTGTTTCAGTGGTTTATTGGACAGAAAGTTGGAAGGTATGGCCAAAAAAGATGATATTTCTCCACTGCCAGAGGCTGTGGAGAAAGTGAGTGGCAAGCTTGTACAACACCAGGAGGAAAATAAAAATATGAAGAAAGAAATGGTGCAGCTGAGAGATGTCACGGATATATATTGAAACTGGTAGCAAACTTTAAAGTGTTGGATGAGTGTTTCTCTTACCTCATGCCAATTTCACTACAACTTCACTTTCAAGGAAATTCTTTTTGTTGTTGATACGAGTAAATTCATTGTGCCTTTGCTACCGAAGCTTATTTGGAGTTGATGATGTAAAATTTAAAATGAATTTAGAATTTAAAGTAGCGCGATTTAATAATCTTTCTTACGGACCGGAACTCTATCTACAGTAAATATCTATTGGACTACGATAAGAGAGTCAGCGTTTTGCGGTAACATGTTGAGGATTTCGGGAAGAGTCCCACTTAGGCAAAATAAAGTTAGGTGATTCGATGGGGAATGTGAAATGTGGCGAAGGCGGTCATTTTGAAATTATACAGGTTGAAATTATACAGAAAAAGGAAATAACTATTTCATTAGAGGACAATATTTGAAAGTTAATAGAAAATACAAAACACTGTATAAAGAAAAAGAAAGTCTATTTTATAAAACGGTATGTAATAATCTACAAAATGTTAAAGATTCCAAAGAATTTTAAAATTATTATTAAAATATTTGCCAATAAGAAGTTTAAATGTAGTCCAAATATTAAAGTGCAGGATTGGGTTGAACATTTCTCCCTTTTACTGAATACTAAACTTAGTTTCCCACCTATACAGTTTGCCTGCCCCTTTATAACGGATAAACTACTTGATGAGAAAATAAGGATGGAAGAATTGCAACTTCTTATAAATCAGGCAAAAAATAATAAGGCGCCTAGATTTGACAGAATTCCAAATGAATTCTTCAGAAATTGTCCTTTAAATTTTCTTGAACACCTGCTTTTCTGTATTTAATGAAATTTTTGATTCCGGAAATGTTCCAGCTTCCTTTTCTAAATCAATTGTTTTCCCATTATTCAAACAAGGAGACGTGAATGCCGTAAATAATTACAGGGGTATATCTTTTTCTGATTCCGTTTCAAAATTATTTACTGGTTTCTTGTTAAAAAGGTTACAAAGGTGGGTAGATATAAATAATATACATGTAGAATGCCAGACCGGCTTTAGAAAAGATTACTCTGCAGTTGACAATATTTGTAAGTTATTCAATATCGTTAAATTAATATTATCAATAAAAAGAAGAAAAGTATATTGTTGTATTGTCGACCTGAAAGCGGCCTTTGATTCCCTGGATAGGAGTGCAATATTTTGGTGTATCAACAAAATTTATTAGAATACTGGACGGGCTATATCATAGAACGGAGAGTTCTGTATGGTGTCAGGGAGACATGTCACACAGTTTTCGGGTAAGCCTTAGTGTTAAACTGGGCTGCCAGGGCTCCCCACTTTTATTTGTTTTGTTTATGAACAATCTGCCCGAATGTTTGGGAGGTGGGGTGTATCTTGGGGATATAAATATTAACTGCCTTATGTACGCTGATGACCTCGTCTTGTTGAGTTCCGAACCTATTAATTTGCAAAGAATGTTAAATAATCTAGTTAACTACTGTGAACTCTAGAACCTTCAGATAAACCTAAATAAAACTAAAGTAATGGTTTTTAAAAACGGAGGAAAGGCATCTAAATATGAACAGTGGTTTATTAAAGATAAAAAATTGGACGTGTGAAGCAATACAAATATTTAGGGGTAACGCTGACTTCCACTCTTAATTTGAAAATTCATCTATCTAATAAGCTATCGGCTGCTAAATTTGGTCTCAGTTCCACTTGGAAACACTTTTTGTTTAATAATAACGTACCTTTACAGAGTAAAAAGACTGTGTTTGACTCTGTTTCACGATCCGTTATGTATTACGCCTCGCAAGTATGGGGTTACCAGCATTATGATGAAGTGGAGAAATTATTTTGTTTCTTTCTAAAAAAATTATTTTCACCCCCTTATAACACCCCTAGCTATTTTCTTTACCTGGAGACGGGATCCCCCTTCATGTTTCAGTACACATTAGGTACTCATTTTTCTTATTTGCAAAAGGCTTTGAATATGTCAAACAACCGTCTACTTTTTATTCTCGCGAATAAAGGTCATCAACAGACAAGTATTCTGGTATGCAGAATGGGAGAAATTAGTTGGAAAATTTAATGGCAGTATGCTGGTAAATTATAGTAATTGTGAAGATTTTAAAATATGTTCTAG
The DNA here is from genome assembly GCA_011037195.1 of Triatoma infestans. Classification (NCBI taxonomy): domain Eukaryota; kingdom Metazoa; phylum Arthropoda; class Insecta; order Hemiptera; family Reduviidae; genus Triatoma; species Triatoma infestans. Next base: position 65,178 of record JAAEAF010014542.1, read on the forward strand.
TGCGGTGCTAGGGGCAGTCGAGGTTGCCCACAAGAAGGAATTAATGCATAAAGTTGCCACCTCAATGTTTCATAGTTTGTACAAACATTTAAATTTCGAAATAAACCATAAAAGTTATTTAGTAAATAATAAGATGCCCCTAATTAAAATTATTTTGAAAATAAGAGGTCAGTTATTTAATTTGAATTTTAAACCATGGTGTACTGATCGGAGCGGGAAATATTCATTATGCAACATGGGAGTGTATGAAGATACTTACCATTTCATATGTCGCTGCCCAGTTAACTGAATTTAGAAAACACTGGTTATGTAAAAATGTGTTAACATTTGATGACTTTTTATAAGTTACCTAAATGGTCAAAACTGCTTCAATCTGTAGAGTACATTATATTAAGGTAGCTTGGTGTTACCGACAATTCATGGTTGCTGAATTTAATTATTAAAATATTCTTTGTTTACTGCTTTATTTCCTCATCTGTATTTGTTTATTTTCTATTTTATTTGTTTTTAGCTTAGTTAAATGTAAATAATTAGAGTCAACCTGGCAGACGGATGTTGTCCATCGCTATATAAGTTTAATTTGTCATACAAGATTCTTTTATTTTTTTTGTATTTTTCTTTTAATAAACTTAATTATCTATCTGTCTATGAATTAGTGTATAATATGCGTTTATACTTGTGTATATTAGTGTTTACATGCATCGCAAGGGAAAATATGCCCACATTAAACTTAAGATAACGAACTATGTCGGTATCAAGGACTGACCTCATAAACTAACAGCTACCATTGAATGGACCTTATTCCCCCCACACATAGACGGGCCTGTTTGCTCCTAGAGCGCTCTGGGGGGCCTAAAGATTGCCTGAGGAGCTCCAAAGATTTAGCGCCAAAATCATTAAATCAAATATGAAATTAAAATATATTCAGCTGATTATGATAAATATATTCAGACATATTGGTTCTATTAATTATAGCAGATTTGTACCCAGCATTAAACATAAGACAATTATCATCATTTTTACAACAACGACTTACTTCAGTCGTTATTTAAATTAATATTACATCTTATCCAGGCAAACTTAAACCTAAACCTAGGCAAACTAGTTATAAGTTGTTTCAGAAATTGTTATTAAAATTGTTAGTACAAAAATATTAGCAATGATAACTATATATTTTTAATGTATCATATACTAGTAAAGTGATAAAAGTTTTATTGAGTAGAATTTTCAAGTTAAAGATAAGGTAAAACATTTTCTTTTGAATTTGATGAAATAAATAATAAAAATTAAATAAATTAGCTGTGTATGTAAAAGGAGAACAGTCTTTACAGACTGTAGTTGTTTAAACTACTTTCTTATCTTATAAATATTAAATAGGACATAAGAGGAAACTAGAAATTTAATGGCTAACTACAAATCTATAGTACTATTACGATATAATTTTTTATTAGCAACTTTGTTTATGTAATGTTGCAGACAAGTAATGATTAATACTTAGAAGTGATGTGTTAGTTTGTAGTTAGCAAACAACCAATTATTGAATAATGAAGTTCGACTAAAACTTAAATGAGAGTTTAAGTACTATGTTGAGGAATGGGATAAATTTTAACTTCCTTCCTTCTCTTCCTGACAGCCGGTATTGCCCTCCAAGTTTTGCCAATGTTTTGTTCAGATTAAAGATTATATCTGAAGAAAATAATTATACTAGTGGAAAATTTTACCAGAGGTATTTAATTTAATTATTAATTAGATTACTGTTCATTTCCTTTTTGAGTGGTTATTTCCATCATTTATCTTTATGTTCAGTTTGTCATTGGCACTTTTTTACTTTCTCTTACTCCTAGTAAGAGGAAGTATTGTAATCGTGTCAAATTTTCGATATCGAGTTTTCACCGGAAATATCCGTTTTGAGGTCCCCTGAGTCAAAAAAAGTGGTTTTTAGCGAATGGTCTGTGTGTGTGGTGTGTGTTGTGGGGTGTGTGTGTGTGTGTATGTATGTGAACAGCATAGCTCAAAAACGAAAAACCGTAGAAAGTTCAAACTTGATATTCCGTTTAGGTATCACCATGGGATCTGACACCACGTTATCTGTCAAAATTCCTCAACCGGAAGTACCACTTTACTAGTTGTTTTTTTTACTTTTTTGCAATTTTCTCAAAAATGGCTCCGAACGATTTTCTTTAAACTTGCTATATCAACTACACATACAAAGAGCTACAACTTTTATTTGAAACATTTCTCCAGGAAAATTCATTTAAGGGCACTTCTGGGGGAGGGGTAGGTTAGGTTTTCATCTTAACTGCTGTTTCAGTATATTAGACAATTCTGTCATCTAAATAATGTTAATTAGAATTAAATATGTTGTTGAAATTCCGAGTTTGAAAAAAAATAGATAACCGGAAGTGCGTTTTTACTGAAATATAATTTTCAGTTTTCTGGTATTTTCTCGAAAATGGCTCCAACGATTTTCTTTAAACCAGTGTTGTTAACTATACATATAAAGAGCTACAACTTTTATTTGAAACTTTTCCCCTGATAAATTCATTTAAGGGGACTTTTGGGGGAGGGGGGTTATGTTTTTCTTTAAAATGCTATCACAGTTGATTATACAATTCTGTCATCCAAATTGAAATAACTAGAAATTAATATATGACCCAAATTCCGAGTTTCAAGGAAATTAGTAAACCGGACAGTTTTACTGGACAGTGTTTTCACTTTTCGACGAATTTCATTAAATTTGGTACACTAACTATAAAATTTGTCAATTATAATTTTGAGTACTGGAGTAAGAGAAAGTTGTGTGAGTGTTTCACACCAGATTTTTTTTTTACTTTTTCTGCGCATTCTTTCACTTTCTTTTCGGGCATACGACATTATTGTCAACTGGCCTTACGTTGGAAATATATACATCTTATCACATGAGATAATAACGGCTACCGATATCACATTTCTTATCTCTATCGCAGAACAACGCCATTATCTATCACAACATCTTTCGCACGACTTGGCTCTCAGATTAAGTAAAAAAGCTCCGCCCAACCCACTAAAGGATTACGCAAGGTCGATTCGTTGGCTAGATAAGTGTTTAAATAAATAGAAAGACGACTTTAATAAGTCTAGAGTGGTCTTGAACAACATAATTCCTAATTAGCTTAACATCAAGAAGTATTTTCGGTCAACGCTAGAGTTCGTCTCCCTCGCTCTCTCTCTCTCACTCCCTTGTATTGCTACATTCATGAACATCCTGTACAATCATTACATTATTATTATTATTTTTTAAATTTAAGGCGCGTCAATATCTATGGTCATTGGCGCCCGGAGCCTTCTCAGTGCACTGCCGACCTCCGGACAGTGTTCTCTCGTTACAGACAACACTGTCAATCACCGGACAGTGAGCTGTAGAGGCTCCTAGGAAGAAAAAAATCTAAGGGTTGCACAGCTGGACTCGAACCCGGGCCCTCCGCGTGGGATTTCAGTCGCTAATCACTATTATTATTAATATTGGGTTCCCGAAGGCGCGGTAACTAAGCCAATGTGGCTCATCCTCCCAACAATCCACTTGTCTGACTACAATATCTTAAATCTCCAACTTCCTCAAGCATTCCCTTGAGAATGTTGCCTTTCCAAATATGCGAAACCTCGTATTAAAACTGACCTAGGTATAGTGGTAGACCTTTCCCTGACTCTTTCGTCATAATTCTGACCCCAATAGCTAGACGACCTGCTTATTTTGTGTAAATGATTGGTTATCTAAGAGTGTCCATTCAATATACGTACCACGACTCTCAGTCGTATCCTACTCAGGATGAGAAGATACTTCAAGCTCTTCTCTCTTAATAGATGTTCCATTGTTCAGCCCCCATAGCTCCTGCCCTAGGGCAGACGAGTTTCTTTTTTCCTGGCTCCATCAGAGTAACAACAAATAATGCCACTACTTCCCATTGAGGGATTATTACATTGTTCTTGAACCCATAATACACCCTCTTCAGGCAGGCCATTTGCAATGTTTTAAATATTAGAACCGAATAAAAAAGTGGGCTCCATACATTAAAAACCCACACTTCTACAAACATATTCTATAACCTATAAAACTTTATCCAACAAAAATTTGCATATCAGTTTTGGTAAATCAAGATATTTTTTTTACCCATTCATAGAATCACATAATTCATTAGCCATTCACTCCATTATTTTTTTGCCTTCCTATTGTGTCTGGTGCCTGCACAATTATATGAATTTATTTGTACTCTGTCTTCGACTAAAATTAATTTTAGAATTTATTAGTAAATTTTTTTTGACGGAGGGTTTAAATATTTTTTTTTTTTTATTCAATGGTTCAATTTCAAAGAATGATTAAATAAACTTGATTTTACTGGCAAAGGTGGGTTTGGTGTTGTGGTTATGGAACATGAGGTCCACCAGTTCGAATTCCGCGTCTATAGTTTAAAAAGTGTTAATACTACAGTATGTGCATTTTACTTTCTCTTACTCTTAGTAGAGGAAGTATTGTAATCGTGTCAAATTTTCGATACTGAGTTTCCACCGGAAATATCCGTTTTGAGGTCCCCTGAGTCCAAATACGTGGATTTTAGCAAATGGTCTGTGTGTGTGTATATGTGAACAGCATAGCTCAAAACGAAAAAATCGTAGAAAGTCAACCATTATTCCGTTTAGTTATCACCATGGGATCCGACAGTGGGTCATCTGTCAAAATTCCTCAACCGGAAGTACCACTTTACATGTTGGGTTTTTCACTTTTTTTGCGATTTTCTCAAAAATGGCTCCAACGATTTTCTTCAAACTTGGTATATCAACTACACATACTAACAGCTACAACTTTTATTTGAAACATTTCTCTGGGAAAATTTATTTAAGGACATTTCTTCTGGGGGAAGGGTTGGGGTTAGGTTTTCATCTTAACTGCTCAGTTTATTAGACAATTCTGTCATCTACATAATGTTAATTAGAATTAAATATGTTGTTGAAATTCCGAGTTTGAAAAAATCGATAACCGGAAGTGCGTTTGTTTTAACACTTTACTAAATGATTATTTCACTTTTTCGCGATTTTCTCAAAAATGGCTCCGACGATTTTCTTAAAACTTCGTATATAAACTAAACATGATCTACACCTGGTCTACGTGCAATGATCTACACCTTTTATTTAAAACATTTCTTTAGAAAAATTCATTTAAGGGCACTTTTAGGGAGAGGTGGGGTTACAGCTTCCTCTAAAGTGGTATCATAGTTGATTATACAATTCTATCATCCAAACAAAATTAATTAGAAATAGATAGATGGCCAAAATTCTAAGTTCTATGAAAATTAGTAAACCGGAAGTGGCCTTTAACTGAACAGTTTTTTTTTCAGTTTTCGACGAATTTCGTTATATTTGGTACACAAACTCTAACCTTTGTCAATTATAATTTTGAGAACAGGAGTAAGAGAAAGTTGTGTGAGTGTTTCACACCAGATTTTTTGTTTTAATAATATCACTGTTACAATCTGTGGTTGGTTGCAGAATGTGAAATATCTCCAATAATCTTGTGTTTATACAATATACAAAAATACATTACAAAAATACAAGAATACAAAATACAAAAATACAAAAAATTACAAAAATATATTTCTATTTTCCATACTGTCTAAAATATTATACTCAAATGTTTTTTTCAGTATTATATCATTAAATTTCTTTTCAAAGAGTATTTCTTTCATATACAAAAAATATTTGGAATTACTTTCATATAGTGTGGTGGAATGCTTGAAGTTACCTATCTCAGCATTTTCTAATTCTTGGGATTCTCCTGTTTTCAAAGAGAATTTAGAAGATGCAGTATTGTAGTTTCTTTTTATTTATAAACAATTTATACTTACCATGTTTACTTACTATGTTTACATTCTCTTATTGAGGTAAAAAGGAACTTTTGCGTTACCATCTGATTTTTTTTATCGGAAATAAATTGAGCTTAACTAAATAAGAATAAAAAAAAATTTTTCTAAAGACGATATGTTGTGCATAAAGCAAAACTTAAAAAGTAAAAAAAGGAGAATAGAAAGTTACGGTTCAAAAACGATTAATTCGACTTTATTAGACATTTTTTTCAGCTTAATTTTTGCTATTTTTCCCACAAATGGCCCAAACGGGCATTGCTTTGAACATTGTATATAGTATATAGTTTTTAGTCTAGTTAGTTTAATATAATATATATACTACATACTTTTTGGTCTATATAGTATATACTTTTATCTAGCACATGATGCATTTTGATAGGGTTATGTGATAATAGCTGGAAGGTTTTGGTTTCCCTTAAAAGACTTTTCGTACATATTATATTATGTACTAGCTGAAATCTTCACTAAGGAGAATCTGCATATGAGCCCTAGGAATAGGGAGATATACATCTTCTCGGACAGTCAGGCGGCTCTGAGGCTATTGGAGCCTTCAGAATCACCTTTTCCTTGGCCAGGGAGTGCAGGGCTTCCTGAAACTGCTTTCCCGGCACCACAATAAATTGTGGCTGGTGTGAATGCCGGGACATAAGGGAATAAAAGGTTCTGAGTTAGCCGACCAACTGGCTAGGGATGAAGCGAACACTCTATTCTGTGGGCCGGAACCTGTACTGGAGATAGCCAAAAGAAAGGCGAGGGCGTCTCCGTGGGAATGGACTGAGAGGGAACACAGCCGCTACTGGAGGCTAAGCAATGGGGCAAAATTACAGCAAGCTGGTGATGCCAAGGCTGTGCAAGAGAAGATTCAGAGAGAGGATTTGCCTGATAGCCGGCCTGTTTACAGGGCCATAGAAGGTTCAAAAACATCTGTACAAGGTGGGGGTTAATTAACTCGGAGCTCTTGTGCAGACTATGTCAGGAAGAGAGGGAGACGTCTCCCACCTGCAGTTCCACTGAGATATTTTGGCATGTTACGACTGGAGGAGATCAAACTGCGAGAATGACCAGCGTGGAAGGCCCTTGATCTCATGAAGAGGGGAGTTTTCCCTCTACTAGACATAAGGGGGTTGGCACAATGAGTCTCAATAAGTTGGCTGCGGTGTCTGGGTTGGAGTCTTCCCCCCTTCAGGGTCAACCTAATCTGATCTAATGTACTAGCTGTCAATTTCCCTTCAAAGAAGATATTTTTCTACAGCACTGTAAAGATGGGGGGGGGTTCAGTAGGACTGTGCATCAAAACTCCCCTTTTTTAGAATTTTACTCTACCAATAATAAGAGGAAGTATCGTGATCGTATCCAGAGTTTTCACCGAAAAATTTACGTTTTGAATCCTCTTGAGTCCAAAGAAAGTCTGTTATGCGTGTGAATAGAAACAAAAAGTTGCAGGAAACTCTTAAACTTTGTATTCCGTTTAGAAACTATCACCGCATCAGACATGAAGGATTACCTGGCAAAATCCATCAACCGGAAGTGCCATTTTACTCATGGTTTTTTTTCTCCATTTTTCTTGATTTTTTCAAAAATTGTTTCATCGATTTTTTTTTCTCAACTTGTTACATCAACTACACATACAAAATGAGCTACAACTTTTATTTGAAATATTTCTTCGGGAAAATTCATGTAAGGGGTTTTTAGGGAGGTGGTTGGGGTTAGGTTTTTCTCTAAAGTGCTATTTCAGTTTATTAGGAAGTTTACAAAGGTAAAATATGGTAAAAACGCATTTTTTTTTTTGTTTCATTTCATGTTGTTAATAGTTAAATTTTACATATTGGTTTATATTTCAGCAGGAGCGTAAAAGCAAGAAACTTGCCATCTGATTACACAATCTATTCTTAAGATCAAACTAGGTCAGGTGTTTAAATAAACTTATAAACAAAGCAATTAAACTGTTCCAGTAAGTTGATTTATCAATTAAATTTGTCAAAGCAGTTATATAGTTAGTTAAGTTTTTGGATGTTTTAGTAAATTGTTAATTATTATTATCATCATCATAAGACCAGTTCTGATAAATTATTAGTGCTTTCAATTTTTTTTTTTTTTTTTTTTTTTTACATTAAGGCGCGTCAACATGTGAGATCATTAGCGCCCGGAGCCTTCTCAATGCACTGCCCGCTTGCGGGTAGTATTGCCTCGCTACAGACAACACTGTCCATCACCGTACAGTGAGCTGCAGAGGCTCCTAGGAAGAAAAAAAAATCTAAGGGGTAGCATGAACTCGAACCCGGGACCTCCACTTGAGAGTCCAACGTGCAACCACTGAGCTAATCCCTTCCCTAATTTTTTTATTTAATTTCATGTTTGTATTGCCTTTAATTAATGATGAAGAAGATATCGAGGAGCGGTCAAAAAACAGACACCCTTATAGATTATCCAATGTTTCCAAAAAATTTATTGTTATTGCTATTTATTGTAGAAATGAAAACAGGTTGAACTACATTCAAACAGTGCATATCAAATACCAAGTCAGCTATAATTTTTAATTCTTTTTTCTAATTTTGTACTATTTTTTTTTTTAAATTTAAGGCGTGTCAACATCTGTGATCATTTGCGCCCGGAGCCTTCTCAATGCACTGCCGGTTCGGACAGTGTTCTCTCGTTACAAGCAACACTGTCCATCACCGGACAGTGAGCTGTAGAGGCTGCTAGGGAGAAAAAATCTAAGAGTAGCACAGCTGGACTCGAACCCGGGAAGTCCAGTACGCCAACCACTTAGCTGGAGAGTATTTGGTCATCTTTTTACTTTCCCTTACTCCTAGTAACAGGAAGTATTGTAATCGTGTCAAATTTTCGATATTGAGTCTTCACCGGAAATATCCGTTTTGAGGTCCCCTGAGTCCAAAAAAGTGGTTTTTAGCAAATGGTCTGCGTGTGTGTCTGTGTGCATGTAAGTGAACAGCATAGCTCAAAAACGAAAAATCGCAGAAAGTTGAAACTTGATATTCCATTTAGGTATCACCATGGGATCCGACAGTGGGTCATCTGACAAAATTCCTCAACCGGAAGTACGACTTTACTAGTTGTTTTTTTTTACGATTTTGCGTTTTTCTCAGAAATGGCTCTAACGATTTTCTTCAAACTTGGTATACCAACTACACATACAAACAGCTACAACTTTTATTTGAAACATTTCCGGGAAAATTCATTTAAGGGCAGTTATGGGGGAGGGATTAGTTAGATAACTTACTTCCGGATACCATATTGGAATCGAATAAAAATATTCCGGATAAAATATTGGAACAGTATGTTAAGTTTGAACTTTCTGCGATTATTATTAATGCACACACACACACACTCCCACATAGACCACACTTTCTAAAAACCAATTTTTCTGCCTCAGGTGACCACAAAACGTGTGTATTTCCGGTTAGAAACTTGATATTCAAAAATTTGACATAATCTCAAATTTACTTTTACTAGAGAGAAAAAAATATGAATATAAAATAAATCATATTACCTCATGCTTTTTAAGATTCTTAAATAAACTTTTTCGATTAATATGTATTGCTTTCTAGCAAAGTTTCCATCGCTATTTACCATGCTAGGTACTAATATTACATTATTTCAAAAGGATTGAAACTTTTTTAAACAAAAAAAAAATTATTAAAATGATAATGATAAATAAAAAGTTTTTGTTGGAAAGAATAAACTAAGTAGTTTATTAAATCAGAAATTGTAGGGTTTCTTCCTTATTTCTTTTTTTTTAACGAGCCAGTTATCTTCAGTAATTTTTTTAGAACATCCAATAAAGTTTTTCTTTTTATAAAACTTATTAGAAAGTGTGGAAGTTCTACGACATAATATCTTGTTGCCAAGTTTTTTTAGATTTTGTGTCTTGATTTTTTTTTAATATGTTTCGTAGTTTGTTAGTTCAGTGTTGTCAATACATGTTGTTGTCATCTGTCAATATTTTTGTTGTTGTTAGTTTCTGTTTTCATCAGGGGATTTACACGATAATTCTAGCTAGAATAATTTTTTTTTTTTTATTGTACTTTGAAAGGGTTCTTTGCACCTGAACTATATTAAATAGACACTTTACCTTATATAATGGATGGTGGATAGGTGGAGAGAATTTAGGTCTGGTTGATGATATAAGAAGAAGACTTGGTTAATACCGGTTAACTTATATATTAATTAAGTGATACAGACTGCCTGGACTTTACAATAGAGAAATGTATTAAGGTAGAGTGATATGAAAATGACGCTTGTAATTGGATGTACTGAACTGATTTCAACTGTGTTTTTATGGACTGTCCGTCGCTATATTTATACAGCTTCTCCCACTCCAGTCCGAGAGAGTGGTTGAACTTTTCTTTGCTCTCTTCTTTGGTTGCTGTTACACTTATAATAAACCACTTTATATTATTGGAACGAGTATCTTAATCTTATTATTTTAATGTTTCATTAGCACAGTCATAAATACATTACTTTCTTAATTCTGAAGTGTGTAATAATTATATTTATCCTAGTAAGTACATTCATTCTTATAAATACATTCATCGTTATAAAAACATTCATCCATTAAAACACAATTACGCTATTCACATACGTCTATTTACAAAAAAGTGGAGTACTCTATATTCCTCGTATTCTCCGGAATAATTTATTCTCAAATATCGTTTTTTTAAAAGGTCTTACAGTTTTTCACGATATTCATGTTCATGTCAAGAGTTTACATGTTTTTCCAAGAATTGATTTGTAGATGTTTCTGGGCAATCTGTGATTTTATATTTATTTCTCAAAGTGTTCTTTTAAAAATAAATCTCTTTATATATATATTATTAACACCTAATGAAATTTAAAAGAAAATTAAAGAATGTTTTATTCTAGCATGGATTCCTTGTAACAGAAGGTAAACTGTACTAAAGATACAGATAAGGAAATTATACACCCTGTTCATTCCCATCTCAAAACAGCCCCTGTTTCTCAACTTTTAGGTGAGAAGACTTTCTCTAATTTCAGACTCCATACCAGAGATTCGCCAAATTTAAAAATCGTCATTACAAGTAATTTATTATAAAGCCTTACAGAATGGATTCCCGAATATCATAATTAAAGAAATGTTTAAATATAAATTTTTGAATACAGTAATACGTAGAATTTCGCTGTTATTAAATGTGACCAATTACCATTAAACAATTACTTTGTGCAGAATTTTTTTTATTTATTCATTGATTCAACCAGCGTCTTTTGAATATGTAAATTTGGATTCATTATGAATACATTTTTTTTTCCACATGAGTCTTCAACGATAGGTATAGTCTCGAGAATGATTACTATGGAGCATCTTGTTTACTGAGATTTCATTCGCAGTGCTTAATTGCACTATTTGAGTAAAACTGCTCCGTTTATGTCTGTATATATTTTAAAATGTCATTTATTGCTGTAATTATCAGTTGCATATATAGAGGGAGCCAGAATACATTATTAACAAAATGCTTAGTTGTTATGTCATCGCGGTCATTTTTTTGGTCGAACTTTCTAAAATTAATTACATTATATATATATATATGTAGATTGAGATTGTTGTAGGGGATTATTGCACTGCGACCTGAAAGATCTATTGTGAGAACTCTAAACACTGCCCATCACCGTACAGTAAGTTGTAGAACCTCCTAGGAAGAGAAAATCTAAGGGCAGCATGCTGGATTCGAACCCGGAACCTCCGCGTTGCTAGCTCGCTACCACTGAGCTAATCCCTTCCTTCTCTCTCGGCTTTCACCAATTAACTAGGGACGGAGACCCTAGTTTGTGTATTGTGTTTGTCCTTGTATGTAAAGTGTAGAGTGTATGTAGTTTAAGTGTATTGTGTCCTGTTGTAATGAAGTGCATGGTGTACTGAGCTGGGCAACCCATGGGACGCTACTTCCCAAATAACTGCATGCAAAGATACCCCTTGCGGGCAATATATATATATATATGTAGATATTTGTCTTTGCTGGCACGGAGGTATCCAAATTTATTTGTTAACGAGGTCACAAAGGGAAAAATATTTCGTTTCAGTGACTAGAAAGGATATGTAATTTTTGTGATGTTTCCTGCATTAGAAGTGTAGATATCTCTGAGCTCTTGGATAAAATAATAATAATAAAAACTGTATTCATGAATCCAAGATGTGTGCTGCAAATAGTCAGCGTTGTGCACTATTTTTCTGGTGGGCTTAACGTCCAACTACCAAATTAGGTGTCGTGAGTTATAAAACAGAAACCGCGAACTTCCCAAAAAAAACTTTTATTTTCAAAATAATACAAACAGTACTTAATTAACTACAGACATAAAGCAACAACTGTTTAAATGCAACTGGTACTAATACTCTCTGTGCATTGATTTTAATACTCATATATATAGAACTGATAATCTTTATCAGTGCAGGTGTGCATTCCTAGATAATGCGGCCTGTAACTGTGGACGGGGGCGGAAGCACCTACTTTACTATTAACATTTTTTAAACAATTATAAAATTTAGCAGTTATATGCTGGACTCGAACTGTGGTCCTCCCACTTACAATCCACGCTCATAACCACTACACCAACACCCGCCCCGCGTTGTGCACTATACAAACAGATATTAATCAAATATAACCAATAAATAGCCAATTAATTAACAGTAGTTTGGATGCTAGGGGATAGGCTGGGTTATTAAAGTTCGAGCTGAGCTCCTACGTTTAAAATAAGTATTCATTTAATATGCAAGTAAAATTATGTAGCCTCTGCTTTAAAAAGAGAAAGAAGTTTGTTTTCATTTTTTATTGCCAAATGTCTGGTACTAAAAGATTAATATTAATAATAATAATAATAATAATAATAATAATAATAATAATACTAATAATAATACTTTATTTGAAAAAGAAATTATAATAGAAACATATAAAAAAGAAAGAAGTATTCTACGGCAATGGTAAACCGTCTGCCGGAAGTACTAAAAGATTGAAGTATCTCAATAGAAAAGAATCCAGCGCCCAGGAATTAAAACCTGTTTATCTGAGGAAAATAGAAAGTATTATTTGAAAGATAGAATTGTATAACGCACTAAAATAGCACTTTAGAGGAAAGCATCTTTCCCTCAAATGCCCTTTAAATGTTTTAATAAAAGTTGTAGCTCATTGTATGTTTCGTTGATAAACCAAGTTTGAAGAAAATCGTCGGAGCCATTTTTTAGAAAAAAGCGAAATAATCAAATAACCAACTAGTAAAGTGGTACATCCGGTTGAGGAATTTTGACAGATGACACACTGTCGGATCCCATGGTGATACCTAAACGGAATATCAAGTTTCAACTTTCTACGGATTTTCATTTTTGAGCTATGCTGTGCACATACATACACACACACACACACACACAGACCATTTTCTAGAAACCTTTTTTTTGGACTCAGGGGACCTCAAAACGGATATTTCCGGTGAAAACTCAATATTGAAAATTTGACACGATTACAATACTTCCTCCTACTAGAAGTAAGAGAAAGAATAAAAATGATTACGTTTTTGTTTTCAACATTTTTATTTATTTTATGTTTTCTATAGTAATATGGCAACTTCCTCTGTCGGTCATTTCACGAAGAGTATAGAATGTCAACAAAAAACTTTATGCGCACTATGTTATTAAGTTATTATTCTTAGAAATTTTAACGAATTTTTCAAAATTATATTTTAAGACCCTTCAAGTTTCAGCGGCCTTGTCCTATAAAACACTCTAGTGTACTTAGATTGTGATCGGATCGGGTCGGCAGTTCGGTATTCAAATGGCAAAGGTCTAAAACTCAAACTGAAAACTAACCTCAAGATACTTCCAGTTGACTTTTTTAAAAATTATACTTTGTTAATAAACATTACTGAAAGAGGGAGCAGGCAACAATTTTTACAATAATTTTTATATGAATGTTTGTTTATTTGTAAATAAACCAAAAACAATGTTCTTTGTTTAATGATTTTATTATATACATACATACGTATACGAAATTTGATATATATGTATAAAAGTTATTAACCAAGTGAGAGAGTTGTATATCGGCCACAACTCTAAAAAGGTATTCATTTACATAGTGAATCAACTAAGTTTATCATAGCTCTTCTATGTTTGCTAAACTTAACATTATACAGTGTATGTATGCTAGATACCATCATACTATCTCATACAACATCCCAGCAAGACCACAGATAACTGCCACTCACTATGTTAGTCATTAATTACACATATTTGTGCATAATTACATAAATTTTGTTATAGATCCATTAAATATAGTTGGTTAACATAAGTGTATGATCACTGAAACCCATAACCGACTTGGTTTTATTAAATTAAAATAACTGGGTTTAATTTATGTCAGCTTAGATTTTATTTTTCTTAAATATTTTTTTTTACAGTTTGTCCATCAACCGGAAATGCTCCCTTTACAGTTTTTGCATTTTCTTGAAAATGGCTCCTATAATGGAGTTGATGAGGAGAGAAATTAGGTCTGATTAATTACACGGGATATGAAGACACTGTTATAATGTAGTTATAAGTTTACGCAAACTGCACTGGACTTGTAAATGATTTTATAGAATAAAAGGTGAGAGTAGGGATATGACACGAAGCGATGATATGGTTGAATCTGATAGATAAATATCTAGTTAGATGTCGTTAGGTAGATTCTCACTGGCTTATATACAGGTTCTCCCACTCTGCTTAAGTCAGTGAGTACCAGAGAGGGTCCTTCACTCTCTTAATTCTCTCGTCTGTCTGCTCTCTCTTGCTGATGTAATTCTCTCTTGCTATTACACTCCAACAATTTTCATTAAACTTCATATTCTGACTACACAGATATACGCCAAAGAAATCAATGAATCCAAAATATATTTGGATGAACTTTTTTTTGTATTACTATAGTATTTCGTAATTAGAAATTGATAGTTTTCTAAATAAGAAATTAAATGTAAACAAATCGAATATCATGTATATTAGAAAACACTCAGAAAATAATTGTTGGAGTGCTTCTTAAATTTTGAAAAGCTGAAAAACTTAGCGAGATACTTTCGATTGACTGATTTTATTAGCAATTTTGGTGCGTTGTCCTCATTGATGTTTTAAAGTATGCTTTTGAGTTTGTTTGTTCGACAATTTTTAAAGAAATTGATGTTTATGTTAGCAGCATTTCGTTTTTAAGAAAGTTCCGAATTTGTGATGAGAAAGTAAAGAGAGCACAGCTCTAGAAAACCCACCCTAACAGACTGAAACAAGCTAAGACCTGCCTGGGCGGTTATAACCAGAAAAGATCTGAAGCGTGCATCAGTCTTAGTAAAAAAATAGGCTTTGCATGCTGCTGGTTTCCTCACGCAATATTGTAGACTCAGAAGACACCTGCAGGATCTAAAACACTATAGCACCTGCAGATTCTGTGGGGAAACTCCAGTACATATACTAACGGACTACGATGTTATCATCCAGAGAAGATTCGGAAGCCTTGGTAGTTACGTGGCGTTGAAGAAAGATATTCGCATCCTAAAACCTTCCCTGATCCTGACTCCTCAGAGATCTTAATCTGAAAGGGAGCTGTAGGTGAAAAGTCCCATCCCTGACACCAGTGGGGGTAGCACAATAGAGTCTATACAAAAAAAAAAAGTTCTAAACTTGTACTTATGATGGAGACTCGGTTTAAAAAAATATGACAAAATTCAATACATTTCCATAATCTGTATCTCATTAAGGTAGACAAAATAAAATGTATAATTATAGAATTAACATATTTCCCACCAAAATATGCCTAATAGATAAGAATATGGCTTTTTTAAACTGAAATTTTTTACAACATTATATACCAAGTATTGTAACCTATAAAACAATGTTAAATAAATGAATTTTATAAATGTGGATGAAATTCATGAAGTGTAGTGTAGGCATGTTGAAGAATGGTTCATTAAACAGTGACCGCTTGTTTAGCGTGTGTCGGCATGATATAGAATTAATTGGAACTCCACTATAGGGCAGGACATTGTTTTCAACAAATGAGATGAAGTGTCCTTAAATTCTGTTTTAATGATAATTATATTTACTGCACTATAAAGTTATTTAAGTACTTTAAATAATTATTCCTATTATTAATTATTTAATTATTAATGAGCATCAATATTTAAAAAAAACAGATAGGTCAAATAATTGCTTAACCAGATATCCGTCGTTGACGGCTGTCTTCGGTCTGTACAGCATTGTATTCCGATCTAGTACTTTGAGAGATCAGAAATTTAGGTTTTCTTCATTTTCTTCCTAATTGGCATCCGCCATCTTGCAAACGGAAGTGCAAATGAAAACTTTAAAGCCCTACTGGTAAACGTCTATCAATATCAGAGACATTTTCCGTGATAGCCTGCTTCATTTTGTGGTCATCGACCGGTTTCGGGCGTCCGCCCCTTCTTCAGGATGCGTTTGTCAGACATTGTGATAACACAGACTTATACAAAGCAAATTCAGTTTACACACTATGTGTGAATGTGTAAACTGAATTTGCTCTGTGCAGTCTGTGTTATAACAACTGTCTGCAAAGCATCATGAAAGATGGGCGAACGCCCGAAAAACCGGTCGATTGACCACAAAATGAAGCAGGCCAACATCACGGAAAAGTATCTCTGATGCTTTCCAGCTGAGCGGACAAAACACACCACAAAATCTTCAAATATCACCTTAAATGGCTTTTCGGATCTGTTGATGGGTTCACATACAGGTTTAGTTAACCAGAGCTAAGTCCAGTAACCACGCAAAATTAACTCACCTTCCGACCTACTTCTTACATTGATTAAATAATTATATGCACAATATGTAGGCAAGGAAACGAACCACAATAAATCTTCAAGTCGCGTTGTATTTGGCTTTCTACTAATCCTTTATAGCTGAAAAAAATTCTCAATTTTGTATTGATAGTTCATAGTCCAATTTCCTTTCAAAGTATACATATCCATGTTCACATTCGTCGGGGAACAAAACGGACTAAAAAGAATTAAGACATTTCTCTTGTTCATTTTTTTTTTTTTTTTTAGAAAATTATTTTAAAGAAATGCTTCAGATTATGATTACGTCATTGAACCCCTCTTCCAACTTTCCTTAGTAGGGAATCACGTTTGAGTCAGTTTTACTAAGGAAGCTTCTTGGCCCAATTATTACGTTGGACAATCAGTAAATCAGATCAGAAAGTTATTACCCGTCAACCCCCCCGTTAATGCATTAAAGACAAAGTAACAAAACTTCAGATTGCCCGAGGGGAAGGGGGAGGGAAAAAGGGTTTTGAAAGAAATTGATAGGTACTATGTAGGTATTAGATCTAGGGGCGGACCTTCATAGGGCCGAAACATTTTGTAGGGTCAGCGACCATTTTTTGTTGGAGGGGAAAAACTCTTAAGGAGGAGGAGCAGACGAGGAGATCTCAACTCTGGCACTCCCTCCGCGGTTTGCGGCAGGCCAGGATCTGCTTGGGAAATTATAACCAACGGAGATCGGAGGCCTGCATCGGATTGAGCAAGAACAAGCTCCGCGTTCTTACGGGTTTACTCACGGGGCATTGCCGACTTCGAGGACACCTGGTGAAGCTGGGTTTGGAAAGTTACAGCTCATGCAGATTCTGTGGGGAGCTGGAGGAAACTCCACTACATATCCTAACAGACTGCGAAGCTGCCACTCAGAGAAGATTCACCAGGTGGAGGACGGGGATATACCCTCTCTAGAGCCCGTCAGGGTATTGGGATTCCTCAGGGATCTAAACCTGATGGACGTTTTGTAGAACGGATGTTCAGAGAAGGACATCTGTTCGGGTGCTGAGGACAATAGCCTGCGGCACCCAGGGGGCCATAGCACAATAGATCGAAACGGGTCCGGTGCAATGGCCCCTCCCTTAAAAAAAAAAAAAAAAATGTATGTAGATTTATATGATATAAGAAAATCTTTGGAGCCATTTTAGAGAAAATCACGAAAAACTTAAAAAAAAGAAAAACAGAGAGTCATAGTCGCACTTCCGGTTGATGGATTTTTACCGGAAATCTCCGTGTCTGATGCGGTGGTAGTACTTAAACTGAATACTAAGTTCGAGCTTCCTGCTAGTATGGCTTTTGATATATTCTGTTAACACACATACAAACACACACACACACAGACATTCGCTAAAAACTTTTTTTTCGTAATCTGGAAACCCCAGAAATATATTTCCGGTGTAAACATATTTTCGAGTAAGCAATACAACATTACTGCTCAATTTGGTGGCTCACAGATTGTGTCCCTTTCTTGTGCCGGTTTTAACATTTTAAACTTTTATATAATTATATAATTTGTTTTATAACATGGATAACATGTTTGTTTTATAACACGATTATCTCCTTTTACACCTAATTACTATGAACAGTGTTCCAAAACTAGTAGTCCATATTTTAATTGTTCATTAATCGACGATCATAAAAAAAACTATGTAATATTTTCTGAAATCATTTTAATACATTTAAAATTTTATTAAATATATAAATAATAAATTTAATTAACTAAATCTTTAGATTTATGTTAAAGTTTTGTTTATACAATGTTTCTATAAGAATCTTTAGGCATGTCCACCACATCTTTTGTTAAGTCTAAAACATGAGATAGAATTTATAAAGTTTGTAAACTCTCGTCACTTGATATATTTATAAGGGTGTGGTGGTTTACTTACGGAGGGGGGGAACCGCCCAAGTTTAATAAATGTAAAATATAACTTAGCAACAAAAGACTTTCAAATTATAATATATAATTTCTTGTTTGTATTATTAATTTTGGTTTTTATTTTGAATACGCGGTTTTGAATTTATGAAAAATCAAATGGTTACTTTAGATTTTTTAAATAACATTTATACTACCAGTTCTGGCCAATAAATAATAAATTACATAGCTTTCTTTAAAAAAATATAAGTAATTTTTTTTCTTTGTTGTAAAAAGGAAATATTGCGTTTACTAATATTAGTTTTTATGTCCACTTACTTACTAATAATATTTACATCTACAGCAATGAGGAAGACATAAGAAAATTGTATGATTTAGGTCAAAGTTCACTTGCTGAGCTCTATAAATCAATCAGTCATAGGTGAAATTTTCGCTTCATGCAATGAGAATGATTCTCAAATAAGTTTACGAGAGGATAATATTTGTTGGACTAACGAATTCGAGCTGGTAAGCTAAGAAATTAGAGTATTGTAGTGGAAGAACGAAATGGAAAAATAATAGTTTTGGAAAATAGTTTAGTAAAATAATTTTGTGAAATTAGCTAGTTCAAATAGTGTATTTTAGTGATGGGGATAGAGCCAGGTACTACAATCTAGGCCATTGGAAACCAAGAGACAAAGGGCAAGACAGTTACGGTAAAACAATAAAACTCCCTCCAGACATACTAGCATTATTTGAAAGGATTTGAACGATGAATAGAAGACATTCCTTCAAGACAGTCTGAGCTAGACATTTCACAAGAGAACACTTCAGGAATCAGTGTCAGATATAAGTTAAAATATAAGAGTTTATTCCAACTAATTTCAGTATACTTATAAGCATATTATTGTGATAATGTAAAGATTAAATTCTTTTAAAGAATAATATATTTATTTCAAATAAGTGGTGCTCTCTTGATTATTACTAATACTTCTCTCTTAAACATATATACTTACAAGCCTTTTATTAGACCGCTCGTGCTACACACTACTACCACAAATACACTATCACCAATTACATTTCAGTATATTTTTTTTTTTAAATTTAACTCGCGTCAACATCAATGGCCATTGACACCTCTTCTCAGTGCAATGCCGGCCTCCAGACACTTCTCTCATTACAAACA